>JAMKCH010026604.1:0-86958 GCA_023653785.1 Ophioderma brevispina
ATCGTAATCACTTAATGTAAGTATCAAAAGCCTGCCTTCACCTACCAGAATTATTGCACAAACATGATCATCAGCCGCTGTCTAACAAGCCTCCCCCGTTTATATCAGAGATTTCATTCCCTTGTTGGGACAATAATTTTAACAGGTGTATGAAGAGCACATAAAAGAAGAGCTCAAGCAAGCCTCCATTGTCCATTGTACCTGCTTGGATAAGAAGAGACAGAATGATGGATAGAGAACAGTGGCGGACCAGAGTACCATTTGGGTTTACGCTCAGTTCGAAAAGCACGGATCTGTGACCGCCTCACTTGTAGAAAAATATTCTCGTGTGAAAGAACAGTGGCGATGTGGCCCTGTTGAGTGCAAATCAATCGTACACAGCTTTGTCCCCGAAATTATCATTCAGGGCTTCAGACTGTGACTAACTCTTAGGCCAAGTTAAAAAATAACGGATGTTCACAGAGCTATTGGAGTGCAACAGGATATCTTAGAACAATTTACGTGCCTTCAAAACGTGGAAAGAAATGTCTTATGATTTGGGTCACTTATACCTATGCATTCTATATTTTAACTGTTTTTTTTTTTAAGTTTTGTATTTTTTTTTTTTTTTTGCAATCTATTAATTGCAATTTTGGTCAGCACCCTTTTTTCCCCGTGTGCTCGTAATTTATCATTGTATGTGTTAATGCCTTATCAATTAGTTTCATTTAGGGTGGCATAAAGTGCAGGAGCTGGGAGCGCCGCTCCGAGTAAATGATTGAAAGTCTTGTAGGTACCTATGGGACCCTTGCATTTGCTCCTGAGGAAGAACAATTTTATGACTCCATGGCTCATGTTGGTTTAATGTGTCGCTTATGCATGGGTGCCACCTAAATTACAACGCCCGCGGTTTAAGTGGCCCATCCACATAACTTGCACATTTTGTAATATTTTTATCTTTTTTTAAGTTTTACATTTTTGTTTATTAATATGTTCATATAATTATATTTGTTACCATATTTTATATTTACTGTACATGTGCATGAGATGGAAAAATAACCTGAAACCTAGAAATACGCCTCCAGCCACATTATTCAAAAGTCCTCCAGAATGCACGTGAAACTGTTGTCAGAAGTGGATTTTGAAATTTACTCTATGGAGAGGTGTAAAATACAATACTCTAACGCCTACTAGCTTTTCCTAAGGTCAAAAGACGAAGATATCAAAGAGTAATGGCCCCATGTCCCACGTACACACACGCAAGCTTTTTGAAAGGCGATCCATTGACCATGACACTCGGCGGCTGAATGCAAGACCAACTAAGTGACATTTTTGTCGAATTTAGTTTTTTGGTGAATTTGAAAGAGGAGGTATGCGCGCCATAATTTAAACTATGTGTGAAGATATGTAAGTGCTTAAAAAAGTTTTAATTATAAAAAGGAGATACGTAGTGCATGCGCTTTTTTCCGCTTACAATGCAGACCACCTACGTGGCACTTACGTTGTCTTTGCATTGAGCAATTTTGCCCCTTTTCGCAGTGCAAGACCACGTAAGTGGCACTTACGTGGTCTTGCAATTAAACATATTTGCCCCCTTTTCAATTTCAGTGCAACGACCAACGTAATTGGCACTTACGTTGGTCTGCATTAAACATATTTAGTGCAAGACCAACGTACGTGGCACTTACGTTGGTCTTAGCATTAAGCATTTGTGACCTTTCAGTGCAAGATCAACATAAAGTGGCACTTCTTAATGCATTAAACATTTTTTCAGTGCAAGAGCAACTAAGTGTCACTTACGTTGGTCTTGCATAACTAAGAAAATCTGATTTCCATTTACGTTCTCTTCTTGTAAATAAATATATACTACTTTTGTCAAGTAGAAATATTAAATTTTATATCATACAATACATTTCCATTGCTAATCCTGCTATATTATGGACACACCACCTATAGAATCCAATAGAACACCAAATGTTTTTCCTGCAAAATTTAGCCAAACTGCACTTTACGTTTGGTCCGCATTCAGCCGACTTACTGGCATCGAGTTATAAAAACTTTCCCCCAAAGAAGGTTAAAATAATGATTAAATTTTAAAGAAACATGTGAAAACATCGTTACTTATCGAAATCTGTTTAATTCATGCCACAGGACCCTAAACACACATTGAAACACTCATACTTGGGCCATTTAAATGGTAATGAAATGGCCAAAGTTAAATTCATTTTGGTGAAAATTATACTTCTGTGACAACCAATACAAAAGTAATGCAACGCGTCCGTCCGTGATGAAAAAGTGTCCATTCGTCATGATTTTCAATTTCAATTTTGGTGAAGATATATTTAATTGTTAAAGTTTAAACTTTCATTCACACGAGTGTCAGGTCGATAAAGTGAGATAGCTCAGCGTGTTTTTTCTAATTTCTGACCTGCTGAGGAATAAAACCACTTTGTACATTCTTTTTGTTATCACGTATTTTGCATCAGAATCTAACAACCGTGTGACAAAACTATTTCTGTAGAATATTTTTCTAATTTTTTTTAGTTTCTAGAATAACGTTCAAGCTATCTAGTCAGGTATAACGTTCATGGGAAACCGTCACAGTTTGAGTATATATACAATTTTTTTTGCTGAATGATAGATTAGGTGTGTAGAATAAGATTTTGCCGGGTGCCCACATGGGCATCCTGGCGTTTTTGAGCATCCAGATGCGTCGCCATAGGATAATTTTCTTTTCAACCCTATATTATCAACTATATTTACTAGATATCTACTATAGATCCAATGACCAAGTGTATGGCACTTGTAACATTGAGTCATACTTAAATTCAAAATGGAAGCCAATTCCATCATTTAAAATATGCCTTATAACAGCAATTATACCTGCGCTAAAAAAGACCTGAGGCCTTAGTGTTTATGTTGTTAGACACAATAAATGTATTTCTGATACTTTTAAAGTTTTAACATGACGTCATCAATATGGCAGGCAAAACTTGAACACTTTCCCAAAAATTCTTCACACAACAACAAACTGTAATATTGTTACAGCCTTCAAATCGAAATCAATGTGTCTATACTTAAGAAATGTACATTTGATCCTAAACAATTACAACGTACAATTTTCAATTTGTTTAAAATGCGCCATAATCGAAATAAAACTAATATGGCGCAAAGTTGTCAAATACCATAGGAATTACATTTTTTCACATATATTGCACTCCATTTAATTTGAACCCATTTTTTTAATTTATCGGATTACCTGGTATTACTTGTTTATGATCATAGGTACATTTCTAATTCTTTTATTTTTTAATGTGTTATTTTTTTGTTTGATCTGATTTTTGATATTTGTGTCAAGTATGTTTTGACGATTATTCACGTTTTTGGCTGCCATATTGATTTGGCGTCATATGACAACCTAAAAAATCAGATAAACATTTATTTTTGGTCAAGCAACATAATCTAAGTACTTCGTGGTTTTAATTTTTATCGCAGGTATTTGCTGTTAAGGGTATATTTTAAAAATTATTAGATTTGGCTTCCATTTTGAATTTGAAGGTTATGACTCAATGTTACAATTGCCATGCACTTGTTTCTTGGGTCCTATAGTATAATTAACTCCATAGTTTTGATATAATATAGGGTTGAATAAGTACTTATCATTTATGGCGACGCCATCTTGATTTCTCAAAACGCCCCAGGTGCCAAGGTGGCACCCGGCAGATCCTAATTCTACACACCCTTTCTATCACTTCACAAAAAAATTTATATTACTCACTTTACGGTCAGGCGATAACTTGGACCATAATCTCCCCGACTAATAATATTAAACCAAAACTTAGAAAGTTTGAAAGTAAACAGACTAAGACCAAATTAATTAATAGTGAAAACAGTCCGTCTGTGATGGTGTTTTTTAACACCTCCGTTAACAAAATGGGGCCCGATCCAAGGGTTTCCACCCCTTGTAACTTTAATTTTTAAAACCATGTGTCCAGTAACTTGAGATTTGGGATAAATCCTTATTGCAACACGAAAATCTGAAATTAATTTTACTTTGATGCTAACCGTACCGAATCAGGCTTAACCTTGCCGAAGAGAACTAGGTTACAAGAAGCCTGTTTTGGTTTTACATTCGAAACTGTATACTGCTGAGCTGACTTTCCATCAGGGGCGTAACTCTTACTAGAACCTCTAGTCAAGGTGGGCCAATGGACCTGGGGATTTTTTCCCTTGCAGTGGAGGGGCAAGATTATTTTTCCGCCAAAACATGGCGTATCCAGGATTTTGGAAACAATAATGTAGGAATTTGGGAAACGTTTAGGGTACTCGCTTCGCTCGCCGCTGACTCTTTTTTTTTTAGTCGCAAAATGAGACGGGGTCAGCCTTTTTCATGCTATAGACCATAACATCAAAACATCGGCCTCTCCCTGGCTCTCCCTTCTCTTTACTCTTTCTTCCCTTTTCTTGCCCCTTTTTTCTCCCTTGCCCTTCAATTTCTCCATCTCCCCATTTTTTTTTTCCAAGGGTGGGTGAGTTGCCCACCCAGAACACCACTGCTTTCCGTTCTTTACTTCAGACAAGACGAAAATGCCACCGTTCGTTCCGATAGAGCGTCCACACGTACTTTACTAGTCACCGGTTCTAACTTATGACCGACTAACCCTGCTCGTCTTCGGCATAATCGTCGGAATTTAAGCCTTGTTGGTCCCCGATAGACCTTAAACCCGATGCCGTTCACACTGCAAAGTTATATCTGAACACTAATACCGACCATTTAGGTCCGTGTATAAGTGACTTTGGTCCGGAACCGAATGTGGAGACGATTACAATCGGGTACAATAGGCTGAGGGGAATAAGCTGATTTTGTTTGAAACTTCCATCGGACATAGTTTAATACCGGTTGTAGAAGTAATTGTTGTCCGGCGTATTCATCTCCGGGAACAACGGTGAACAATATGGCAATCGATTCAGTTGACATCTTCATCACGTAACATTAGTTTCACGCTTTATCCGTTTATCGTCTATGGAGCCCTGACTGGCTCCGCCGGACTTATCTGCTTTCACACCGTAATAACTACCGTGTGCCCACGAAGACTCGTTTCTGAATAGAAACGAGTCAGTGCCCCAGGCAGATGAAGAGCACCATCATTTCTTTGGATGTTTCTAACTGCTCTTATTTGTATGCATTTTAGCTTAGGCTAATAATTTGATAACTCCTAAAGAGGCATGTGAGGAGTTTGCAAGATACATGTCAGACTTTCTTAGTAGTAAGGATGATTTCCTAAAAGATGACAACAAAACTTACATTGAGAATCAACCTAAGTCATTGGAAAAAGCACGGAGTTTAAAAAATTCGCTTAGGAAAAAAGTTTCGGTCACAATGGAACTGATGCTGACAGAAGGGAATTTAGACAGGCGGTTAAAACCCACACTACCTTAAGAAACTCGCAAACAAGAAAAAGACCACTAGAGATACGGTTTATCAAGAGAAAATGTATTACAAGAACTTTTGGAAATTTGCAGGTCATTGTAGTAATGGCACATCTCGACCAGAAACCTGAACAACCAACTTTTTACAAACATGAAGCTGACTTGTACTACCCGGCAAAGTATTCTCTTCTATCCCCAACAATCATATCGATTTTATTCGAACTTGAACTGGTTTCCCATCCGCAAGGTTTGAAGTCAATTTGGGACCAAAAGAGCGATTGATCTATCCCCAAATTAGACCAAAGGACATACGGGCCATTGTTAATAAGAAAAATTCGACACACCAGCCCCCGGGTCCTGACGATTTGTACGACGGTTTGCATTAAAACTTACCCAGCTCTCCCTTGTTCTCTTCGCACATTTGTTTAGTAAGCTACTTTGAGTCCTGTCGGAACGTATGACAACCTATTTGATCACAATCGACTCCTGATCCTGAGAAAGCTTGCTTTCGGGGTATAAAACGGCTGTGGCTGAACACACATAGTCCAATAACTGTATGATTTTTTTTTTTTGTGGGACGCCAACAAAGTGCAACAGAAACAATTTTGGTGTTAATATACTCTGAAATAGTCCAAAAATAATATATTAAGAGTCTACCAAAATCAACCCCCCTAGTTGGGGGAAAACCCATGTATAAATAAGGGGGCAACGTTTGTACAGGGGTAAAAAAATTAAATGTGTTCGAATTGATTTAAAGATGTCCCAATTATTGGGCTATACTCCTAAGGTTTTTTAAAAAAAGGTATAGTTTGCCTATCTACGCATTATAGTTTTAGTACAATAGGCTCATAAAGTTCAAGGTCATCCTGGGGTAAATTCATAGAATGGTCCGATTTTGATCCGGACTGGTTGTAAACGGTTAAATTTGTCCGCCCTAGATAAGTAATGTAAAGATATTCTTCTTTGTTTGAACTTTCTATATAAGAATTACAGAGCTATACAGTGACCCTCCATAGACCCTGTTCATCCCCCAGTCACATTTGCGTTTCCAACTAGGCAACGAATAGATAGATGGGTGTCAACCAGTATATTTTTTTCGGGTTCTGTAACCATTAGACTAACAATTTGAAACCAATATTTTTCAACGAACGATCTATCTGGAAATTTTACCCCCATTGTGACCTTGACCCTCTTTCTGACGACTCATAACTCATTGAACTACAACCTGCCATTATGGCAAACATACCTTTTTTTAATCCTGTAAATGTAACGAACACGTTGTCATACTTCTCGACGCTTTTGATCTTTTCATATTTTGACCCCTGTATCACCTTACCCCCTTACAATATATGTTCCACTCCTTTATTTTAGTATACTTTTGATATGTTTGTTTTTAAAGGTATTTCAATCAATTCTGTTGACTTGATTCGTTGCAATTAGGTTGGGTTAAGGCACATTCATTCATTTTGACTGTCTACCACAATGGTGTTTGAGAGAAATAGTGGCTCTTCAAAGCTAAAAAGCGTACTGCTCATACACATACGTCGATCTTGCGGACGCTTGGCTCCGTTGAGCACCTTGATCTTTCACCTTCAGAGAAATGGAGTTCCAGCACCTGTTTGCAATATGTCCACCAGCTTTACATTCTCTTAATGGACGTCAGGGGTCCTAAGTGTCATCCGAACCTTTTCGTTTTAAAAAAGGCGTGTTCCAAGGCGACCTCTCTCAACTTCATCTTTTTAATCATTTTGCAATCCGATAATTCACCATCTGAAGATCATGGACCACCCATACGGTTTATTATTAATGGTACAAAATATATTACTCTCCTTTCGCTGATGACTTTTGCTTATAACAACACACAAAAGAACCCATCAACGTTTATAAATGATCTTGGTTTAGTTACTTTGGTCCCTGAACTTTTGACACTGAAGCCCGTAAAATGTAAATCATTGTCTATATGTAGTGGGAAGCCAACGATCATTGATTTGTAACTTGGGGCAACACACTTAATAATATATATAATAACTGATATTACAAGGATACAAGGCGCTCGAAAGAGAAACAGAAGCAAGAGATGGAGCGAACCCAAACCAGCAACTATATTTTGAAGGAGATTATTTTTGAGAGCCTTTGTGACTGATGCTTTAAGTGGAAGCACTTCTTGATGAGTTAGGTAGCAACATTCCACAGCCCTGGGCCCCAACATAGAAAAAGCCCGATCACCAGCCTGATATGAGATTATCTTAACACAACCGTGTGCACTTGAGGGGCGGAGGGAATAGGTGGATTTCCTGAGATTGAACAGAATAGAGAGGTAACCAGTGCGAAATTCTCAAGATTTGTAGAATGCACCAGTGTACGAATGAATGCGTGGGAACCCGTACCATGTAATTCATTACCACAGGGAGCTGTATGAGTATGTCTCGGCTTCTTGAAGATCGTCATAGCACATTTGTTTTGCATTCGTTGAGGCGTGTGAGATTTTGTCTTGGAAACACCATTAAGGAGAGAACAGCATTAGTCCACCCTTGACAGAAAGTAGAGCACGACAGCCTTGTGAACAACAATTGAAGTCAAATTCTACTTATCGACTGAGATTGCGGATTGCCATTTGAGAGAACTACAAAGATGATAATGTGATCTGACATTGTCAACGGATGTGATTATCCGTCATGGAAAACAACAAATCGGCTTTTCTGAACATCCTCGAACATGTACGTGCGGTCATCACGAATTGCTCAATCTGGTTTATTACATCATTTTGCTTGTGTCAGTTCTAAATTTAAGATGAGATATTTATTACTAACAAAAGATTTAAAAAGCCGTGGTGGGAAATCAAGTATCCACTTTGACAGAGGATGCAACATCCGTCACTATTATACACAACCAAGTCTCTGTTACGCAACATACACATCAAAAATTGCAAAATTCTAATTAAGATATATTAATATAATATTGTTTTTATGTTTTTCATTTTGTCATATTTGAAGATTTTGGGTATTTTAGTACCAAATTGCCCCTTTAATTTTGTAAAACAATGATAAACATTCACATCCGTCACATGTAAATAACAACACCCACGATATTTCTAATTAATATAAAACTACGCTGTAGTTCCCGTGCAAAACTCCAGCTAGCTGAGTGAATGGGAGCAATCCTGAACAGAAGTGACAAGACAGTTCGTGATCATTCAAAAAATTCAACTAAAGTGTGGGTGTAAAAGGTCTGGGTTTTTTATGTTTTAAGATAGGGATTTTGCAGGATCACATGACCTTGACAGTGAAATTTCCCAAATGGGTGCATTATGGGAGGATTGAATACACCCTCCACACCCTCTGGGCCATATCTAAATTGGGATTTCTTGGCTGCCCCTCCTCCTGATATCCCATTTCCTTATAGGTATTGATGTTTTAAAATAAGGGAAGGAGGTGGTAACCACCTCCTGGCCCCCAACTTTCAGAAACAAATTTTTTCAAGGAACTGCTGAAATAAGTGCCTTATATACAAACAAAGAGAAACCACACTACAAGAATTTAATATGATTATTTTTATTAACTATTTTCATGGATGGACTGAAGCAATTTTATTGCACATAAAAATTTACTTCTTTCATTAACCATTTATAGTAGAGTCAACCACAGTCACCAGAGGAAAAGTTTTTGGCAGCGCCGATTAGTTGGGAGAGGAGGTAGAAAAGAAAACAACATGGTCCGATCCACCAACATAAAAACATGTGGTCCGATACACCTGTTTCATGACGAACTAAGAATATCTAGTGTTTCCATGTTCCTTCTTTCCACAACAACGTCCGTCGCTCAAAAGTCAGTGACTTCAACTCACCTTTTATATTGATACCACTGAAGCAAATGCGATTTATTGTCCCCGCCGAACTAGGTTCGAAGGGGACTAATAAAATGGGCCTTCCGTCCGTGGTCCCGTTTGTCTGTATTCCGTGAGAAAATGTTAACCGGAATTCCGTGATAAAACTGTTAACCCTATGCGTATTTGACCCTATATCGGGCACACAAAATTTCTTCGCTTCAAAACTTGGAAGTGCATCATGGCATGCATCTTTTCTGCGATTTGAAAGTGGATGATATAAGACCGGTTTATGTATGCAAATTGATCATTGTGACAACATGGAAGTCCAAATATCTTCTTCTCCGACTGAGATTGCGGATCTTCCAGGTGAGAGAACTACAAAGATAGTAATGTATCTGACATTGTCAAGAAACGTCCAAAATACAACCAGAGTTTTTAACCCGGGTAGTGGGAAGGGATTTCCAGGCCGTCCAAATGAAAGCCATGATGGTGAAGGCGTTCATAATGGAAGGAGAGGAGATAATGTAGAACTCAGTTTTGTCCTGTTCGCATAAGTTTGTGGTGCATCCAAGAATTTTAAACTCCTTAACACACCTAAAGCTTAACAAGCACAACAGCATCCCCGGGCGGGCGGTATCAAAAATAGAAAACATCTGCACACATCGGCATATATAATGATAATCATAGATGCCCTGCGAATGATATACCAATGACATGAGAAGAGTAAACGTAAATCTGTTCATGATGCTCCGGAGAAATTAATTGGGTCTTGATAACCTTGTTGTAATAAAACCAGTGAGCATTTTGAATTTTTAACTCCAACTTAACACCATGAATCGATACATCAACGTCTTAATTCGCCCTGAGTTTAAATTGCGAATATATAACCAATACTTTGTTCCTCATTAGGTACCTTCTTATGACTCATGAGCTTTCGGACACTCAGCTTTAGACTCTTGATCAAATTCACACCATGCAAATTAAATATTGTCTCCAAATCCCAGCCTCAGAGGGCATAACCCCTGCGATCCTTTCAGTCCGGACGGCTTAAACATGAGTCGCCCATTTTCGGTGTCTATGTTGAGAGCCATACTGTTCTCTATGGTTACAATTCCCCTCGATGACACCGCACTAGAAATGCGCTTCAGTCTAAATTCGAACGCGAATCGCAGTGGAACTACAAAAAGGTTCTCACAATGGTATGCAAACTTGGGCTTCTGTTTTTAACGAATCCACTATTAAAACTCTACAATCTGTTAAATATTGGACCCAAGATCAAGAATCCATTCCAGGATACCTTAAAACAAAAGCCCTCTGATTACTGGAGAAACTATAATCCGCCCTTTATCCACAGGAAAGAAATGCTCGAATTTATTTTTTCAGTTGAAAGAATCGGATCTCCTCACATGGTGCTCCATTATTTATGACCTTCCTAGTGGGGTCCCTGTCGTTTGCTGTCCGCTCTTCCATAGACTTCCTGCCTACCATTTCCAATCTTAAATGTCTGGGTAAACGGTATCCGTGGTGTTTCCTTGCAAGAATAAGGAAAGTCTACTCCACTTCCTAAATAATTGTTCTGTCAGTCTAAATCAGGGCAGATATAAGCTGATATACTTGGAGACATTACTCCATTCTTGGCCACCTTGTTCACATGTGCAAGACTCCCCCAAAAGCAGAGATGTCATGATTTATGCGGACATCAAGGCATGACCCCTCCAGTGGTAAGTACACTACCATCTGATATTCTCCCAACTCACAACGTCCTGATGTATTTTCTTTATAATGAATCTGCTAAAAAGCCATCAATTGCAGAAACTTACCGGCCATTGAGCCTAACATTCCCAAGCTCATGATCTCAAGGCAACGCAAGTATGCTGGTCTTCCATTCTGACCTTAACAGAGGGGTAATTAATACTCGTCTCGGTGTTTTTTTGAAGTGGATTCTCGTGGTTTTTAGTTTACCAAAGAAAATCTTGTTCGTCTTCGCTCATTGTTAACTTCAATCGGGTCTTTCAAGAAAACAGGTCATCGGGACGTCTGCAGACTTGCTTTGCTAGGGCTCATACTCCTATCTGGAACAGTAGGAAGGAGTTGGTTTGGGACAATATCAGCTGTATGAAAATGTAATGTTGAGTTCTTATGTATTTTTATGTTAATTTGTTTGGGTCATGTGCAATTTTTCCCTGCAATGGTCCGTACTTATGCTTCTACTTTGCATTTTGCATGAAGCCTTGTCCGGGGTTTTAGTGTGGTGGCCTTTTAACCTGTAATAAAGTAAAAAAACGAATAGCGTTAAACTTTGGCCTTTGACCTTTTTACGGGATGCGACTACACGACGTTGGTCACCTGATTATGTAAACTTTTAGCAACATTGCCGACGTACGTACCCCTTCGAACGTTTATTATAATAATGACTTATGTCACCGTGACCTCCCCAAGTAATGCAATGCAGTTTGTGCTTCCCTTCTAATATTGCGTACCCGGAAGTTTTTCTTCCCATTTTGTAAAATTTAATATATATATAATATATATAATTATAATCGTCGCCCACATCACATACTGTCGTATTTTCACATTTTTGAGGTTTTTAAATTCCGCCTACTTACTTAGTTCATCGATTTCTTGCATCCACAAGTTTCAAAATGTGAATGAACCTATAGTTTTTATAATTAAAGTTTTTTGTCATTTCCCTCTCAAACTCATATCGGTTTTCGACATAGTCTAACTGTCCGTATTTAATATCGGCATTCCATTTACACGTGGTTGCTATAGCGTTGTATTTGCCGATCCCAAAATAAACGATTTCACATACAGACCTATTTTGACGTATTTCGATCGTTATTTCGTAAACATGCTTTTTCCATATGATCTTTTTATGTGCATTGGAAAACAACGGTGTAATATGTCATCGTATTTTGCAATATACATTATTTGTATTTCACATACAGGCTTATAACTCTGTAGCTTAATTACGATAATATATTTGGCAGTGTAAGTTGATTTAGGGTTAGATGGGACTTTAAAATATGTTTTCTTCAAACGTAAAGTTAGGTGTTTTTTTTTTATGCTTCTGTTTTACAGTATAGGCATGAAATGTTCGCGGCAGATTTTAAATTGCGATTTTCGGCAAAAATGTTGTAAAATATGACAGTAGGGATGCGGGCGACGAGTATATATATTATATATATATATAATATATGTATATATTTATTATTATATAATATATTATATATATAATTTTATATATATAGCTATTGTTGGCTAAAACATTTAATTTTCAGCTGTTGTTAATGGCCGTTTCATGCCTAACGGCATTCATCAGACAAACTGAGCGTAGTTTTTTGTGTGTCTGATCGCGAGAAAAATGCGTGTCGTTGAGTGAAGCTAAAAACGCAAGAAAGGTGTGTGGTGAGGGTTGTAAACGCATGCGTCCAGGGAAGCGCACGATGAATGCATTTCCCGCGAATTCAGGCAAAACCGACAAAGGTGTTCATTTTTTCTTCTTGCAGTGTGTTTTGTTATTATGGTCGACATTTTCGTATTAGTTCTGATTTTTTGTTGATCAGGATTTTTGCCTTCATTTGAAGTATAGCTAGCTTTCATCAATACATAAGTGCATGTCCCAAGACTCGCGTTTTATGGTGTGTTGGATTTTTTTAGGATTTCACATTCTATGGATATTGGGAACGTTTCTATTCAGTCTCCATACGTCTTTGGCATCGTTCTGTTCTTTCTGCGTTACTATCATGTTTGAACGATTGTTGTGTTGTTAATATGCTTTTAAACGCTCCCCCGAACAGGCATAGTAATGACTTGGATTTCGTCATTTGATTTACAACGCTGCTTCCGTACACTATGGCCTCAGATAAGCATTCTCCAAGGGAACAGGACATTTGCTTGGATTCTTGCAGTTGCATGTTTTGATCGGATCGGTTTCTTTACTGCTCTTGATGACCTTTGTGTTATGAATTTATGATCGATCTCACATTTTTCATGCAACTATAACTCATTTTGACGGTATTGCGATTTTGAAATCTTATGCAATTGTGTCCTCGCGGGATTAATGCTTATCTATGAAGTTTGAGAGGTTCCCCTACATTTGTTTTAACGTCTCTTTGCTGTATGAGGGGTAAACTATTATTACTTTCTCGATCTGTTCCTCTTTTTCCCTTTGTGGTTTCTCTCTTTTGTCTGTGCTGGAATAATGGTATGCGTGTAACTGCTTGATTTCAGCGCCTCGTTATAAATGGGGGTGTTTTGTACAAATACTTTGGGTTGAGAAGATATGTGTTGCTCCTTTCTCTACAGGCGGCTGGATATCCTGATTATTGCGGCGGGTGGATGTAGAGTCAGTATTAACATACATCGGGGTATCGCTGGGTTTTCGGTATGGATTGTATAGACCATTTAAGATCCTGTTAATGTCTAGATATAACAGATTTCAAATTCGTCGCACTGTGATTTTCGGATAGTGACTTGCACATGCTTATTAATTTTGCGCGTCCTGTCCGCTTCACTTCCCATTATGTCGTAGACGTGCTAAACCGTAGTCACGTACAGTCCGACACTTTCCGTTTGCAGCTCTTGGTTAAGTTCTAGGTATGTACAGACCCACTAATCACATACCCCAGTCCCGTCGTAGGCGCCCATGGGAACGTCGAATGCGTTATTTGTGTCCTCCTTAACCCATGCTTTCCCTTCTTCGTCGAAGAGAGCAATGTCTTTCTGGCATGCATAATGGTTTCCCTTTCAATATTAGTATTTTTGTGAATGTTTGGCCCCATCCAATGCTTTCTCAAGTAGTTCTTCCGATATGGAAGGATAATAGTCTACGATGTCGACACACACTGAAGGTTAGATCGTCTTATTTTTGAGGTCGGTAAACCACTCTACAACTGGGACCTCCCCCAACCGCGTGCTTCGCCATTGGTTTACGCGTGTTTTAAGTCTTAATCGTTGTTTATTCTGTCTTCAGCATTTGTTTGCTACCTTACCAAGTCGGTCTGGTGGGATTTATCAACCTGCACTTGGTGTTATTTTGGAAGTTAAAGTTCTCCTATGATCCGTTGATAGTGATGAAGATTGTCTTTCTACAGTGTTGTCGATTCTATCATGTGTTAGTCGTTGGGGATATCGTCGAAGTTCCGTTTTATGTCAGTGATGGTTCGGCGTCGGCAACTTGTATTTTGCGTGATGTTGTCAGTAGCAATTTTTCCTAGTCTCTGGGTCCATTTCGTATAAGTTTCTCGTTTATCGCGTGGACGAAAAGCTTATTCGAAGAGTTGATTTTCTCTAAAAATTCTTCTTCAGTACGGGAGGAAATTGATCTTAATTGTTCTGAATTGTATATTCTCGACCATATCGAGCTGTCTTGTTACAAAATGGCACCATACCTTCAATTTGTGGCGGCGATTTCTTTGTCTTAAACCGAAATGCTCATCTTGGTCATCGTCCGTCATCGGTGTGCTGTATCGCTTATGTCGCGTGTGGTTTCTGCTTCATTGTCTTTGTTGAGAAAGAAGAAGGCCTTCCACCTCATGGTGTGATGACACTCTCTACCTTTTCCAAGAGTTTTGAGGTATTCCGATGATGATGGCAATTGGTATTTGTTCTTGTCGGAATAACGAAGGCTGAATTTGTCCATGGTTAGCTGTGGTTGCTGTTACTGATGAAAAGTGCTCTACCTTTGATGATAAGGGAGCGATTTCTAACAAAGTATATGTCATTCCAGCTGTAGAGTGCTCGATACTAAAACAATGTAGAGCCTATGTAGCATATTTCGCTTAAAACATTTAATTTTCAGCTGTGTTATGGCAGTTCAGCTAAGGCCATTCATCGACAACGGCGTAGTGTGTTTGGTTCTGGATTGCGCGAGGGGAAAAATGGCGTGTTCGTGCGTGAAGCTAAACGAAGAAAGGTGTGCGTGAGGGTGAAAACGCATGCGTCCAGAGAAGGCCACGAAGAACGCATTCCCGCGTAATTCAGGCAACCCGACAAAGCAAAGGTGTTCAGTCTTTTTGCAGTGTGTTTTCTTATTATGGCGACATTTTGATATTAGTTATGATTTTTGTTGATCGATTTTTGTCCTTCATGTGGAAGAGAAGACCAAAAAAAAACAAGGACCAAAAAAAAGGGAAAAAGATGAAACAGATCGAGGAAAAGTAATATGGTTGTTTAACCCTCAATACAGCACAGGACGTTAAAAACAAATGGAGTAGGGGGAACCTCTTCAAAACTCATAGATAAGCATGTCCCGCGAGGACACAAGTTGCACAAGATATTCAATCGCACTACCGTCAAAATGAGTTATAGTTTCATGAAAACATATGAGATCGATCATAAAATCACATTAACGCAAAGGGTCATCAAGAGCAGTAAAGAAACGAGCTATCAAAACTGCAAATGCAGAATGCAAGCAAATGTCCGGTACGTGGAGGAATGCTTATTTGAGGCCCTAGTGTAAAAAAGCAACTGTAAACATCAAATGCGAATCCAAGTAAACAAGGCCTTTCGGGAGAGAAGTTAAAAGCAGATTAACAATTCACAACCAAATCGTTCAAACATGATATAAGGAAGAAAACAGTAATATCCAAATAGTATGGAGATGAATGGAAACGTTCACCATATACATAGAATGGGAAATCCTTAAAAAACCAACCAGCATGAATACAAAAACCCCCCCCCCCGGGCGGTTGGGGGAGTCTGACAATGCAACTATGTATGATGAAAAGCTACTATACTTGGTAAATGAAGGACAAAAATTGATAACAAAAAATCAGGAAAATAATATCAAAATGTCGCCAAAAGAAAACCACACTGAAGAAAGCAGAAATGAACACCTTGTCGGAAGGTGTGCCGAATTAGCGGGAGAAAGGCGTTCTTCGGGCGCTTCTCTGGACGCCATGCGGTTACCACCCTCATGCACACCTTTCTTGCGTTTAGTTCACGCACGAACAACGCATTTTTCCTCGCGATCCAGACAAAACAAAACTACGCGCAGTTGTCTGCCATGGGCAAGCCCGTTAGTGCCTGAAACTTGCAGTAGTAACACCAGCTGAAAATTACAGTTTTAGCGAAATATGCTACTAGGCCTCTACTTTGTTTAGTATCGAGCACTCTCTCTACAGATGGAATTGAAATATATGACTTAGTTATGATATAGTATATATATATATATCTTATATATATATTATATTAATATATATATATATATAATATATATATATATGTGTTTATGTATGTATGTATGTATGTATGTATGTAATATACTGCAATACAATAATTGAAACAAAAGCCAAAGTGATATTGATTGGTTTAATTCGTTGTCAAATTATGCATATTGTCGAGGCAATGTGTTGGTACTGAAAGTTAAAAAGCCGAAAGAGTTAGTGGTAGTAGATACATTATAAAGTGCAAGTGTTATGTTATAACTAATTAAAATAGGCCCCTAAATTGAAATTCCCTGATTCCTTTGAGTTAAATCAGTAAAGTGATGCCATGAAAAGATATTTGCCCTCAATCCACGCAAGAAAAAGGCTGTCTTTGTATTGATTTTCCCTGGTTTAGCCCTACAACTCTCGAATCGTCGAAAAACTTTTAGTGGGTGTGGGTAACACGAAAAATAAAAGAAATCACACTATAAAATATTCGAAGCACGTGCATCAAGATTACAAGGCAGAGGGATAAAATGTAATCCAATATTGGAGCTTTATACACGTTTCTTTTGGGAGGAAACTAAAATAACTTAGTAATGGACAATTGAATCTTAATAATGAAAAGCTAAAGGCCTAGCAAAATAGGCAGGTTTGTAGAGTAAATAGAGGATCATTGGTACTTGCGATGTTGAGTACTTTCTAAAGGAGCGAATGCCCGGTAACACGTTAAGGTGTTATATTTTGATGCTAGAATTAACATGTTAATAATACGGTTGACAGTACAGTGTTAAAGACACTATCCGTGATGTGAAAAATATTTGAAATTTGCAGGAATAGCTTCAAAGGAAAGGATAGGTCTGTAGCATTCTCATAAGTGACCTTTTCCACCTGAAGCATTGGACAGAAAAGGGAGAAACACGGCAGTGTTCCAAGATGCGAATCTCCATTCAATTACGTGTTGTAAGAAGTGTCCGAACGGACAGAAGGACATAAAATTTTCCGATTGGCCTTATTAGGTTGATTCTGATCTTATAATTTGCAGGGTATGATAGGAACCATACATGCAAAATCTTATTTTTATGGAAAATTTTTTTTTTTTTTTTGATTTTCTGATTTAGCAAATCACTGAATGTGTTGCTTTACACAGTCTTGTTCTCGAAAGCTCAATAAAAGCACGATCACACTAATCATTTCCAGGGTGACCGTAGTGTCACACGCGAACATCGATTGTACAATTAGGAATACAGAAAACCAGAAATTGAATGGAAATGAGATCAATTAAGATCTATTAATAGTATCATTGATATTGTTTTCTAATCAATTGTGTAGGATTTCAAATCTAAAGCGATAGTATTAAAGAGTATCCGTTACTCAACAAAATTGAACTGTCAAATCTCTACAAAACTCAAAAAAGAGTTTGGTACATGTTTTTTGTTTTTGTTGTTATTCAGGACGCAACTTTTATTTTCGACTGTGGCTTCTAGAACTTTCTAGCTACCAAAACCCCGCAACGACCGTGTGACAAAAGATGTATGACAAACGTTGTATTTGCAACAAATCTGGTGACTTTTTAACACAAGTTGTGCAAAATTGTAAACCATTTGTAAACCATGTTTTCTCCTGCCACAAACACGGGGTAATTTTTTAAGAGTGCATTTGTTTATTAGCAGAATTTACTGCTTGTGTTGGTGTTTTGCACTTTATCGACGTAGCTACGCGCCAGAAGATACGCTTTAAATTAAAATGGGTCAGTGGCTTTATTAGGCAGTAGAAAACTGGAACGAATTTAAAACAAACACATCGTGAGCTGAGAAATACAAGGTTGTCTCACTTGACTTTTCAGTCATGTTTGCAATATATGGCCGTCCTTACCGTTTTATAGCTTTTTTTTCGGAAAGTGGGCCCATTCAGAAATTTACATTTGAAAACCTAAACAAATTAAAGATAATAATTTTAAAGCGTGCAATGTACATTTAAAATGTTATGATCTCGCCAAAACCCAAAATGTCAGAACATTTTAATTCTCAGCTCAAACTTAATAATTTCAATACGAGCCTGCATTGTCTTGTCCAGCTAACATCAACCTTTAGAGCGACATTACACCCGTCTAGCTACGATTAACCTTTCCAGCCAACATTGTACCCTAAGGTTAGGTACTTCGAATTGAAATGCCGCTGGTAAATGCTATGATGGTCGAATTCTTTGTAGTTGTACCGCCCTCTCTCATTTACCACATTGTTCTTAATGCCGGTGTAGATTATTGTCCGCGTACTCAAGTCCGGGAACAAGGTGAACAATAGGCAAATCGATTTCAGTTGACTCTTCCCGTAACATTAGTTTCACGCTTTCAATTCCGTTTATCGTCTATGGAGCCCCGACTATGGCTCCCGCCGGACTATTAACTGCTTTCACACCGGAGGGTAGAATCAATAAAGTAATTTCAGAGTGTTAGAATGGAAGTTTGTGCATGTGCTTGATGCCAAGGCGACTTGATAAACTGTCCATAAAGAGATACCACTAAAGCTTCCGTCCTACATTTTCTTTCTTTCTTTTTAATATTATGCGAAGTGTTAAAAATCCCGTGGCAGAATAGTTTGACTTCTCAGATAATTCTCCAGCCTAACTTAAAATTGTATGGTCTTTCAAGCGGTGCAATGGTTCCAGTCGACCTACTCTCTTTGTGTACCGGGAAGCCATTGGTGTTTGAGCACGCTTACTCGCCGATCCGATAAAAAGAGGATACCCTACTATAGACATACTGTAATCCAGAGAGCAAGTGTACTTTCAGAATAACAAGAAGTGTTTCGATCTTAAACTAGTAAGCTCAAGAAGCTTTTTGCCGAATTAGGTTTGGTTGAAATAGCGATATATTGTATATTCAGCAAAATAGACCATTTGTATTACTACGCCACCTGTGGGGAAACACTGTGCTCTTGCAAAAACCAAAAATTAAAGGCCACACTGTATTTTAACCGTATGAGATGCGGGTGAATGTACTTGCAGACACCACTCCTTCCCAAATGGGAAATTTTACTCTCCAAAAACAAAAGGACGGAAAGGGGGCGTTCTCATCTGCTACTTACCGATTAGCCTCGCCTGCCTATTTTCACTAGCCCTGTCTTCCTTCTCGTGTAGCCACTGTTTCTCTCACCCTTCCCTCTTGGGTCTACCTCTGGATAGATTTGAGCTCATGAAATGCAAGAACTTAGGGGGGGAATCCAACAAAGTTTTCGTCTGCACGGATAAACATGTAGTGATCTCCAGAGTATAAGATAACGAGTACCGCATGTAAATGAGAATGTTCACCTACCAAATGTGTCTTTGATCCATCATCCATAATTGTTTGACATTGATCAATGAAGTACATTTCACCTTTGACTTCCAATGCTGTACTGATAATTGTTAATAAACTGCATCAATCATGTCTCTAAAATTATCCCACGTATTAATACTAGAATTATGCTTTTATAGTTTACTCGTAACTTGGGTAAAAAATTATGATATTCGTATCACGATTTCGATTAGTAAGACTGAGATCATATTTCAAATGATATTTACTGTAGAGAGTTGGTCTTTGGCATGTTTGGGCAAACTTTAAACAGCTTATGGCTTGGTCACATTAATAGAAATATCACAAGGGAATTTCTGCTTTGAGGTTAATAGATGATAATTTTAAGTCATGCAATAGAGAGTGCCCATGTTTGGGATTGGTGGCCATCTTTGAGGTGAAAAAGATCTAAGAAAAGGCTGACTCAGAGATTTCGAAATATAATTTTTTTGTGTGTAGTAATTAAAAATAGTCATCTAGAACTAAAGATAGTCACCTAAAATGCTTAATTCCAAAGTTAGAGATGAATCGGATTTTTCGTTTTCATGTAGTAAACATTTATGCACAGTATAACAGTGCCATATCCGGATCCGGAATTTTAAAACAAAGTTGCGATTTCTGTATGAAGGACATCGATTTGAGCTTAGTTATTTCACACAGTGATTAGTGTATGGACAAGCATTATGTTTATGCAAAAAACCCGATTTGTTTGAAAAATGAGTGCGCCCTCATCTGGAAATCTCTGAGTCAGCCTTTAACTATGCATTCACCTGCTTTGCACCTGGACCACATTCCTTATGTCCATTTTGACCCTCAAAGGCGACTGCTAATTCGTTGGCACAAATAGCAATGTTTTCATTTCCTCTATCAGTAGAAGTAGTCCCCATATAATCATGATATCATTATAATTTAGATTTAGCCCCTCTTCTATCTCATATAAATTTTATCAATATGATTTTCACAGTTATAATTCGTACAGGTATTATCATTTAAAAAGGTTTATCAGGAATATTCTTTCCACATAGCTGCAATCGGAGCAGGCCATCCAAGATCGAGCGTAAGAATTAGTAATGGATGGCATGTAGTGAGCACAATGACAAATGAGCTCAGAGATGGCACGTGTATAACCTTCCGTCATTGCTGTGATCGACTTTGATTGATGAGATTATGGATAAATTGTAACACTTACAAGGTGACATAAGGCTTATTGTCATCAATGTCCACATCACATTCGCATTTAAGGTCATCTATAAGAGATCGTGAACACATTCTCATTTATATTGTTATAATAGCTTATAATGGCGGACTGTCTATCCCAGTTTATGCCACGGGAGAAACCATATAAATCCACTCATTTGGCAAGACTTGTTAAGTAGAAATACAAAGTAGCCAATGGACTTCTACCTTTACACTTCTAGGAGAACATTTGTCCCGTAATGGTAAGCAACCGTGGAAGTTTATTGACCACACCTTGGTCAGGGCGATAGATGGATCTTGACACAATATCCGAATCTTGTTATAAAACCAAATCTAAACTGTCAATCGACTTTCACAAGCCATTATTACCGACCATGCACCAAAGCGTCTGAAGTTAATAAGCACCAAGCAACTACTTGAGCGGATTGGACTCACTGTTAGTGGTACAACAATTTTATAAATATTTCCGAAAAAAAATTTAAGTGTTTATATTGTGACGCAAATCATCATGGTGAATCGGGTTTTTTTTTATTTATCTTGCACAAGTACATACACATTATTATAATTTTATCTAGAAGTAATTAGTTGAATGTTCTTGCCTGAGTAGATGAGAAATGTTAATTGCACTATACGGCGCTTTTTATCGTAATAACATGGTAATACGTTCTGCTTTATGCTTGTGCATAAAGCATGTTGTATCTGGTACTTAATTGGTTGCCATCGCAGATTATTTAAAGAGAGAATTTGCCGTAGAAAAATGTTCAAACCTACTAAAAAAGTTAACTAATTTGAAAACAATTTCAATATTTACAACGTGTGAAATGATGATGATAGCAATGACATCATTGCCACAATTTATTGTGCATCTGGCATGCTTTTTGGTCGATTTCGAAAAGCACTTGGTCAGCAACTCACGGACCATTAATTGCTCTGTTTTCTGTAGTCATGTTTAAAGATACTAGCTAATCTGCCAAGTGCAAGGTGGATGTTGCGGTCAATGGGGGTGAAGAGATTCTAGCCTTGCTCAAGGTGCTCTACCAAGTTCATCCAGAAGGCCACACGCCTGATAATAATAATAAAGAAATAATGCCACAGATCATACATGTAGAAGGAAACCGACAGAAGGATGGAGGATATTCCTCTTTCCAAAATTTTTATAGAAACTTTCCGTGTTTGCACGCATAGAGTCACTACATTCAAGAGCCTTAATGATGCCTCCAGCGTTTACTCATGGACGGCACCAAGAGGACAAAAGACGGCATTTCCCTCCACTCTTTTATTCAAACCCCAGTTTGCCTCCAAAATTAGCGAGATTAGACTTCATTTAAGCACTTATTTAACATATAATATAGTTCCAAATGGCACATGGCTTCCAAAATAAGTAAAAACCGATGACTTTTTAAAGGATTACCCCTGAGAACCAAATTCAAACAACACTACCTCATCTTGCCCTACCCCCCGAATTTTCGGTTTCCTCCACCCCTTATATATTTATTGATTCATCTATTTATCTATTATTACTCTCTAGACAGAGCAGCCCCTTCAATCCTTCGACGCTAAGGTACTGATTTCCAAGGTCAGTAAAACACAAAATAAGTAAATTTGAAAATAAATGGCACTACATTGTGCAGAAGAAATATCTAGCAAGATTATCATTTCTTTACTAAACCGATATGGTCAAGGCTAGGGATATACACGCAATTAAATTTAGTGTATTTTTAGCAAAATCATATAAATTTCATCGTTCTAAACATGCGATTTGTTTTCAGTTAAGTGGAAGTGATTTAAGTATGGATTTTCGAAATTTGTCTATAGTGCACTGCCATTATAATGAAATTGCAAATGCATTCTGCCAGTAGTATTTTTTTATCAAACCTCAAGGTTTTTATCATCTTCGCCATTGAAAAATAATTTTGGTATGTGCCCAATCTATCCCCATTAAAGAAAAAATGTTACTTTTTTTTCTAACAATCAGTGTTTTTTTGCCACTATGAAGAATTGCTCCAAAAATCATGACTGAAGCTCCACCACCTAGCCTCTTGAATACAGTCATCCCGCGGTCTCACCTGCAAACAATGATAGGTTGGCATGGCCCCCTATACAGCACGATGGGCGCGAGTCAAACAAGTTCGTTTCAGAGGTCGTCTCGATCCATATCCATACTACAATCCCGTTGGTGGAGCACTGACCGAGGAAACAGGTTTAAAGGTGCAACGAGAGATTTTGAAGCACCCAAAAATATGTGTCATAATAGTAATTTCATATAGATTAGACACTCAATAGAATTCTTACCTGTATTTGGGCTACAGACATTTAAATGTCCTAAAAGAGGAAAAAAGGGGGCGATTTTGATTTGCTTAATTCAATATAAAACATAGGCTGAATTTCGTATTTGCTCCTATACGAAATTAGAAAATTTCACATTTTTTGTACAAAGAAAATTTCTCAGCTTATGCTTTCAGAGGGCTTTTTTGATAGAAAGCTTTTACATTAGGCAAAAATCAGTACTTTCGATATTTTAGAGACACCTTTGATATGTGAAACTTCTCGTTCACCTTTAAGGTATGTGCGGCCCTTAAGACCCACATTTCGCGATTCTCCAGCAGAGGAAGGGTCCCAGTTGAGCATTATTCAGTTTTTAAGGGTCCCTTTTGACCTTTGGGGAAACTTCTGCCTAATAAGCTAACTTTCTGCCAAATTTCAGTTCCACAGCCTGCAAATATCTTGAAATTTCAGTTCCTAAGCCCCTACTTTGAAAGACAAAATCCGTTCCCAAGGCCCAAAGTTTGGACCGCACATCCATACTGAAAAAAGTTGAGTACTCCCGCCCCGGGTCTACAACCAATACTACAACAGCCTTTGATTTACTCTTCACGAGAGATATTTTTTCGTCCACGATTGACAAAGACAAGCTGAGAACATTCGCCGATTCGTACGACAGAGATGAATGTCTTCTATCATTTCCTGCAGTTATGGCTCGTGGCCTACCTGAGCATTGAATGGTGTCAAATCATTTGTTTCACTTTATCTCCGGAAAACTTTACTGCAACTCCTTGCTCACACACAAATAATTGCAATGTCAGCTTGAGTGTATCCGTACCTGCTCAGACGAATAATTCATCACAGGGGCTTCATCAGCACCTAATTGCTTTCGACGTAAAAAAGTGACTTGTTTTTCAAACGGAATCACAATCAGCAAAGCCTTGAAATACGCAATGTAACGCCATGCCCAATTAGTTAGTTAGTTACGCAACATTCTCTCGCAACAACGAGCGAACTCTATCAATAAAATATTCCCTAAAGAAGTTGAAAACTTCATTTAAATTTAAAATAGCAGAGAAAACTTTATGAAATTTATTATGAAAGAACTATCTTTAAGAACATTATTCAATGTAGAATTCACATTTGCATACAATACCAGTGTAAGTTGGGCTCATATTACATTCTTGTTTCTAGTTTGTAAAGGTAGGACAGTGTTTTCGCTTTTGACAATCGCGGGGGGACATTAACAATGCAAATAAAATACCCAATTCAGAAGAGTGATTTGAAAAAAAAATGGACTCTCATTTAACGAATCCTGGAAGATAAAACTGAGTCACCAAGACGTTATAATAAATCATATAAAATGTTTTGGATATACTTCAGTTTCTAGGCTACAGTCCCCCACCCCCTCAGGTGACATCAATTCTGTACCTTTAGAAGATTTGCGAACAACTTCACACATTTCACTAAATTTCAGTTATCGATGTTTTGTTTGTTTTGGGTACTTAAAGATTTATAGCTTAGCTAAATTGTCGTTATAAAGTTGGACATAATGTTAGTAAGAACGGTTGGTTGGCAAGAAGGAGGAAGAAAAAAGAGCTTTCGTCCCTATTCTTACATCCCTATGGGATTGGGAGGGGGAGCGGAAAGGAGAGGATGAATTGATAAAAGTAATAGTGATAGAAAAAAAATGTGGAAAGAATAAAATTGAAGTTCATTGTGTGATTAATTAATAATTATTAGTATTAACGATGTAATATAACATAACTAAGATAGAGGAGGATAATGTAATGAAGCAAGTAATTCCAAAGCACAGGTCAAATAAAGAGCCATGTTTTTGATCTAGTTAATGGCTATTATCATTATTATCAAAACAATAAAGAAAATGGTAAGCATATTAAACACAATCCTGAAATGAGCTTGCAACTGCAACCAGTTGAAGTTATTAAGTGGTTAAATCGTGGTAATTGCTTTTGGCTTTGAAGACAAGCTGGCTTTTTTAATTTAAGACATTGAAAGTATAAAAAAACCGATTTGTAAAACGAGAACCCTCCATGACAGTGTCCCAGCTTCCATAGAGATTCGCGAATTAAAAGTGTGACCTTGTAAAGGACACCAAGAATCAAACGAGTGCGTTGCAAGTAAAAACATACAAGTCAGATGTGCTCGTAGACACTATGAGTACAATATGCTCATCATCCAAGGGCACGGTTCAGTGGATTGTACTTGTACATGCAGTGACATGAACTGATATGCGTGTATTCTATGGTAAGATATGGTAGGTTAACTATATCATTACACAAAATCCTGGGGGGGTGTTCTCTAAACTACACTTGTGAAGAAAGCGATTTGAACTGTGCAGAGGAGTGAGAGTGGATACTTCATTGCCTCATAGTGAGAGCTTTGCCGTTATAGAGTCCGTAATTCCTGACCACGGTTCTAATCTGGATTCATTCGATTCAGGACACACCATGATTCTAATTGACGTGGATGTTTAATGAGGAGTATTGCCCCGTTAAAGTGAGAGGGTATTTAAGTGTCATTGATAATCGGGGTCTAAAACAGCCGACAAAAAAAATCCGTTTTAGCGTAATTTAGTTGCAACATTTGCAAATACTGCGACTACATCCATTTTATGATGGTCGAAATGCCTGCAGTAGTAAAAGTCGTGACTTACGTTTGGGAGTAATGTTGAGTTGAAGAGAAAAATGCGTTAATCTATACTTTAAAGCGAATGGCAGTCATTTTTTGTTCCGAGCCAAATCCAAATGCCATTTGTCTCTAATTGCTCGGGTTAGGTATATCAACACCTTACATTACGTTCTTTGTGAAAAACAGACACTTAAGCACTTTAAAGTGGTCCTGAAGGTGCCATTTACGACTGTTTCTAGACCTAAAAAAGTCGGATCCCGACTTTTATCAGTAAACAAAGCATAAAAATCGTAATTTCTTGACAAATACGGTGTGTTACGCTTAGCCACTTCCAGGGGTCTTTACTACATCAATTTCCAATACAACAGTCCAAACAATGTCCTTTGATGAAAAATAGGGGCGCGATTTGCTTACATTTCGAAGAAATCGCTGATAGTAGCTTTAAAGGAGAACGTCAATACATTTTGAGTTCATATACTAGATAAGAACAAACTAAATTATTTCTAATCACAAATTTACAATAACATATTCAGGACAACTGTGATGTTTTAGTTTAGGTTTAGTACAAGGTATATAATTTCCTGAAATCAGTTCAGTAGTGTTTGCACCTCAACTCAGTGCCATTGCTGTGATCTCATTCACCTGATATTAAGACAAACTGACCGGGTATTGTAACGTCTAAACCTCTCCAGCTCTCTCCAATTCAATGTCTTATTGTTCTGATACAATACAACATCACGAAGTGTTAGCATTGCCCGTATGCCATACCGCATGTCTCTGAATCCACCAGAAGTCTTCTATGCGCAATGGGGATGACAATATGCCCAGTCGGCAATCTTTTTATTGTTGATTTTGACAAGACAGTGCACAACTGTAATATAAGTTGGTGAAAGTTTGTAAATCCATTTTCATCTTCAATGAGCCACTTCATCATGTCGCAGCCAGTATAACTGTAAATACTCATTCTATCCCAGAGCAGTCAGTATTTGAAACCAATCTCCATCATTAGTTGTGAACGCCCCATCTGCGATGACGTTTCGGTCGGCGGTTCTTCCGCCACGCAACCTAAGAAGTCTCTGATCGCCTAACAGCACCTGTCCAGCACACCATTTATTTTATGCACTTTTCGTGACACATCCGTTTTTCCTGAGGTTGTCTTAGTTCTTGGCACCGTGAGATTGAGTTCTCACCACACCGGATGATAGATCACTTGCCAAAAAAAATCCTGTATTGATATACCTTCAAGTTGCCCCAATGAGACGATCCCGACTGAACCAGAAGAGCAAGATAGCTGGCACGAAACAAAGTCAGTTTATTTAGCAACTGACTGCAATTCTGATTTCTTTAAACCTGGTGGATCCATCGATATTGCATCGAGCAAGTAGCATCTACAACAGCATAGATTTTACAAAAAAAGTAGCAATAAAAACATACATATACACATACATGCCGAGATATTTTTGTGGCAACTGTATAGAGCTTAGTTCATATAGATATGTACGTTATCAATACTAATAAAAAATAATCACGAACAAGAAGAAAACAATCACACATAGTAGCTGCAATTGTCCATTTTCAACAAAATATGAAATTTCTTAAATTTGTTCTCAACCGGATCTTGGAAGAATACAGATATATTTTATTTACAAAAATTTCAAATCATAAAACTTAGAGAAGGCTTATTATGGGCTAAAGACATTCGGTGATTTTTAGCCTAATTTGTGGCCCTGTTGTAACTTTAATTGATAATAAAGTCACAAAGATCACCGACCGGTCAAACAGGGTGGACGGTGTGGGAATCAACTTCGGTGTGTTTTCTTGTGTTTAACACCATGATCCACTGTCTACTGAATAAAGCTACTTCGGAGTGGCTTTATTATATATAAAATATTTCAATTTATCCAGAATCATTTCAGGTAGGGGCTAATATATATAAAACCTTTACAACTATGCAAAAAAATACACCTACATTTCTGCGATTACAAAAATTCTAGAGGAACTGGGTTGAACGGAAAGCCTATAGATATGATGTCATTGCTATTCTCCATCTGACCCATTGGCTCAGTTGGTAGGGCATCGGACTAGTGGGTTGAAGGTGCCAGGTTCAAATCTTGGATGGTCAGTGAATTTTTCACGGACTATCAACTATCGTTTATGTTGTGGTGTGGTAGAAATCTAAAAATTCTTCATGTAAAAAAAATCAATTTTGAAATATTTTGAGGGCGCACTATTTTTAAAATGTGCCAGTGTCTCTTTAAGGTCAAGCTAACGAAATGGAAATGTTTCAAATGTAAATCTGAATTAGCTTAAAGATGAAATCTATTAGTAGTTTGCCACTTTTGTATATAAAAAGAATTACGCAGTGAGTGATTATATATGGCCCCACAAACAGAGAGTTAAAACAATGGAGAAATTGGTTCCAAAATGCAAATGAGCTAATTAAATAACTATTATTCATGAAATCCGATGATCAAACTATCCAGCACCAGTACGCATTATACAAATATTGCACTGTTATGAGCGGAAAATGGTCTGCAAAATAACTACCGAGGTGACTGGAGGACCGTGTGGCCTCTAATTTTCATAAAATTACCATAAAAATGAACGATGTTCCGTAGATGGGGAGAAATGTAGCTTTTTATGTAGAAATTTTTTCCCTCCTGCTTGAAAGTGCCGGGAACTAGTCTCAAATAGTTATGTCAAGGATAGTATCACCAACAAAAGACCAGCACAGAAATATTTAGTGATAATAAAATGGGCTAGCTACTCTTACCAAGTTTGAACTTCATTGGCCCGGCGTTAACAAGTTACAGTGGATTATGATTTAGCAGGACGCCATGACGAACGCCCGAAGAACGAAGACCGGTCAGGGGGGGGGGGGCTCAGGACAGGGTCTTAAAGGTCCCAGGAAATGAGATGTAAACCTAGTCCAAATCTTTATGGGGCATTCCCTTCCAATAAACAGGGCCACCAAAAAAGAATACACTACCAGTGACATCATTAGTGAAACTATTGATTTTCAGTCAGTGCCATGAGTAGATTCACACCATTCACCTGGATTTTCTCTTACTCTCTGAAAAATCAATAGTCACTATAGTGTATTTTCCCAAGGACCGATCTTCCAACCATGTGACCAAGCCGTTCCATTAGCATGGAGAGGAGGCTACTTACCAGGAAAATATCGATAAAATTACTTGGACTGAAAAAAGGCCACCACAAAAAATAATTATGTTAACCATATTCCATGTACTCTGACTTAAACATCCATGTTCCCTCCAGACTGCCCCCCTGATTACATTTACATTACTGATCGCTAAATGTAGTAATAGACCCAATGTTTATTTAACAAAATCCTTACAAAAGCCTGCAGACTAAAAAGGAAATCTTATGAATGTAGGAAGTTGAAGAAAGTAAACAAAAAATAAATGTGGCCTCTGCAATGATGGTACCTAGCCACACAGCATTGATTTTAAAAGATTAAGCTTGTGATTCCATTCACTTACCGAATTTCACCGGTCACGTTTTCAAAGCCTTTTCATTTCAACTAATACGCAAATGGTTTGATTCCTCCTGCGCTTTTTAAAGTGACATTCAAAATAGCTGCTTCATTAATTCAAAAAGTATTCAGAATGGGTCGGTTGTAATAGGTTTGCACAGGGCAGCTTATACTTACTTACAAGACAGTATACCTGTTCAGAATTAGAAATGACCGTGAAGGTTGGACACAAGTGATATCTTTGGACAACTGGCAATATATACCTGAAGAAAGTAGATCCTTACTTTTGATCATCATCCCTGCCCATCCCAGCACCAAAGATCGCTCTTCAGAAAACGTACTAAATGATGTCATCACCAACTCAAATATTGAATGCTTTCTTGCCCCTCCTTGTAGTAGACTTGACACAAACCACATCAATCATGTGCATTCCTGGGACCTTTAACATAGGCCCCGCACAGCATGATGTTGTGAGAACCAAAATAACCAAATAACCATACCTCTTGCGGATATCTGAAAAATACACTGCAGTTTCCAATCGTGTATAAATTTCGTTTCTCTACTAGCTATTTAAGCGCTCGAACATCATTCATAGTGAGATTTCGTTTTTCGAAATGTAACATTCATCTATAGGGCGATTTCACGGGAAGTCAATAGGTCAACTTGGCCAGACCTGCCTCCAGAACAACCCAGGCATGCAGAGAATACAAAGGATTCACCTGCAGAAATAGCTGGAATGTTCAGGTGAACCAGGTGCATGTATTGTATTCTTCGCATGCTTGGACGATCTGGAGGGCAAACAAAAGTCCATTCAATATAATCTGCCTTCCGTTAAAGCCCCTATATTCTTAACCCTAATTTAATGTAAACTGAAGTTAAGGAAAGACCTTTAAAACAGCATGATATATAGATAATTTTGGAAAACTAATGCCACATAACTACCATCTATCAGACGGGGATCTATGATCTATAGGGAAAAAAGTAGTTTATAAGCTACCCATCACATCGCTCACAACCGCAGTGCACACTTGAGCAATTAATTCCAAAATCACACACAGCACAGCCACTGATAGCCAGAAGAAAAGACAGGGACAGAAGCATAGCAGTCACTGGAGAAAGCTAGCGAACAACTACCACCACAAGGCAATATAATACAACGATAAAGGGAGATATAGGAGACAAGCGGTTAAGATCGGCAAGTGACAAGTAACAGCTAGTAACCAGTATACAAATAATGTTAATCCATTTATAGTGTAGCCTAATTATAAACATCTCAACATGTTTACCTAATAAGCAAATGGTTAATGGGTTAACACGTTCTGTCAACCGTATTAACATGTTAATTCTCGCATCCAAATATAAAAACCCTAACGTGTTATTCCTTAACATTTGTTTGTTTTTACAGCGCACTCGCTCCTGTAGAAAGCACTCTGCATCGCAAGTACCAATTATTAATTGTCCATTACAGAAGTTATTTTAGTTTCCCAAAAGAACGTGTATAAAGTCCACAATATTTGGATTACATTTTATCTGGTGATTCATTGATGCACGTGCACTAAATATTTATAGTGCCATTTCTTTTTATTCGTGTCAACTCACTAAAAGTTTTCCACCAATCTATTTATTCTGAGAGGTTGTATGCTAAACCAGGAAAATTAATACAACTTTTTTCGTGGCGTGGATTGAGGGCAACATCTTTGCATGGATCACATTTACTGAATTAACTCAAAAGGGGATAATGAAATTTCAATTTATTTTAGATTAGTTATATCAAATTTTGAAGCTTTTATCTGTAAATTACAGTGTAATAACAGAACATTTGCACTATATATTGTATCTTCTACACTAACATCTTCGGTTTTTTTAATTTTCATATGGGGACGCTTGGATAATAGTTCATAGAGACACTATCAGTGATCCACCCGAAAGAGTCAAAATATTTGAAATTTGCAGTAGTCTTAAACTAAAGAACAAGTCTGTTGAATCCATACGAGTTATTTTTTCCTAGTGAAGAATGACAACAAATGAAGAAAAGACAGTGTTCAAAGATATGAAATTCCAATCAATTATGTGTTGTAGTAAGTGTCCGTACGGATAGTAATAAATATCCGATTCTGTCCATATTGGGCTGATTTTGAGTCTTATCACTTGCAGGGTAGGTTAAGATAGCTATACTTGCTTGTTACAGACATGAAATAAAACCGATTTTGTTTTTTTTTCGATTTCTTATTTGGTAAATCATTTATAGTGCTTTTAATTAGGTATTTAGCTTTAATTTACAAAGGATTTCACGTGAATGCATTTCATGATCACCTTCAATTCTCTTTAAACTATTGACATAAAAATAAAAATTTCGCCTTTGAGCAGAACGTATAGCCACGTTTTCAAAGCTTCAAATAAAAAGCAATCATCCCTAATCCTAATATTTCGCCAATTTGATGAAACAATTTTGGCAAATGTTACATAAGTCAGTTTAAACTGTTTACAATCATTTATTTCTAACTGGAATAAGAATTATCTTGAGATAAAAAAGGTGAATGATTTCAAAAACGTTGTTTCACCAACGACCTACATATCGCTAACGTCATGCCCGGGTTCCTTCTGCTGTGGCATTACATCTTGACCAACACCTGAACGCAGTCATTTGATGGACAAGAAAGTAATATCATTTAAGATACTGGCTCCCTCATAGTGGTCACTGACTAAAAATCACGTTCTGTTGTAAATTTACACCACCTTCATCAAATAGTACAATCAATATGCGATAACATGCATACGAAATAGATATTTCCTTGCTCATTTGAGAACCGGAAAGGACAATATTTTGAATTGAACCGTAACACAGATAATCCAGCTTTATAATTCATGTCGACGGTGCACACTATTTTTCCAATTTAATTAAGGGGGGTGTTAAATCAGGAACTTAGTCAAATGGCCAGTTTTTAGTTTTTTTTCAGTTTAATGGCTTAAACATGTTTTTTCCATATATTTTAACAGAATCTATAGATATTATTTTTCTCATATTTTGTTCATGTTACTCTGTTACGCATTTTTTGAGCAAACAATCACATGGGAAGAACTGCAAAAAGGGCGGGTAATTTCGCCTATTACGCAATCGCGTCTGTGCTATCGGCGCGCGAGATGTAATGAGCGAATCAGAAAGGCCTTGATAACATCGAACGATGCGAATAGATGGTAACTGGATGCAATTGTAAAAGGTTGCCCACGTGAGATGCTTTGCAAACAGGGAAACATGGATTTTTAATGTCACGATTTGAGTATATAATTGCAGAATTATCATAATATCCAGATGAAGTTAATTTGACAATGTGCAGAAGCAGTGTGAAGAATAAGAGATGAAAAGCTTTGTTTTGGCAAAGGCTATTATTTTGTAGCGAAGGGGACAATAATTTGGACAAAAATGGCGATTTCTCTGTGTTCACTTTTGGCAGACTTAATTCGTGATTGTCGTCCCAGTAACTCGAAATCAATACCAGCAACAGCTACGAAATGAAATGATCTATAGAGATAGAGTATCAATACTGTGGAATGTATTTTTGTGAAAAAATTTCATATACAAACTTCAATTCATTCAATTCAATTTATTATTCAGAATAACATCTCGTACTTGACAGAAATGAATAAATAGAGTATATTAACATAATACAAAAAGTCATAATTGCCAACTGTGCTAAAAGAGCATTTCAGGGATATGATATGCTAGGACAGTAATGGACAACCTTATAGGACTTATAGATATTGCTGGCCCTGTAACCCATACAAAGTACAATATATCAATATTACAATCATGACACACGTAGGGGATGATATAAAATATACATCAGGTAAATTACATAACAAGAAACAAACAACTAAAAAACACAAACCAATATATCTAATGAACACAAGCACTTAACGGGATAAAGGATACGGGAAATGGACACGGACAGACTTTTCAACATATCATGCTGAGGTATGCTAGTTTTATCGAGTAATGAGGACGCAGAGGTAGAAGAGGAAGAGGTGAAGAAAAAAAAGTAAGGAGTAGAAAATAGAAATGAAATGAAGAATGAAAGTGAGGAGAGAAAAAAGGACCTGGGGGAAATAATTAAGAATTGGACGGTTGATGAAATGTTTTTGAGTTGAGCTTTAAACGTATTTTTGTTTGTAATTGTTGCCTGATGGATTCTGGAAGATCATTCCAAAGTTTGGGCGCAGTGCTTACTGAATAAAGTGCTTTTCAGCGGAAGATTTTGGGAGGGGAAGATGAAGTTTGTCGCTTGTCGGTGTTATAGTGTAGATTTGTCTGTTAGTGATAAAGTCATTGCTAAAGTTCGGAGGTAAACGAGTGTTGTGATAGTCAAACATGAAGAGCGCTGTTTGGAAGTGGTTAAGGTGCTCTAATTTACGTGTTTCAGTGAGTGAAAGTAATGCAAGGTGAGTTCTGGGGGTGAATTTGTGATAGTGCGAATGGCCCATGTCTGTGTGATGTTTAGTTGGTGAGTCGTGAATGATTAGTTGGAGCAGAGGATATTACAGTAGGCTAAGGTATGGGAGAACAGTGTGGGTAAAGTGATTTTAAAGTGTATTCTGGAAGGTGGTGTTTATTCTCTGTAGATTGTACCAATGGCGTGAGACGCTTTGGTAGTGGACAGAGTTGATGTGTTCTTTCCATGTTAGGTATCGTCGATTGTGCATGCACAAGAAATTTGGTTGAGTACCTGGGAGATGTCTGGTTATCTATTGTAAATGTTTGATGGATGTATGGGTGGTAGAGAAAAGCAGGTAGTTAGTTTTTAAACATTGAGAGAAAGTTTGTTTGCCCGAACCAGTAGTGATTTTTGCGAGTTCGTGAGTCTGCTCTTAAAGACGACATTAATGTTAGGTTGGAGAAAAAATGTTGTGTCATTATGCAAATAGATAGTTTTAATGTGTTAGAGATGTTAGTGAAGTCATTCATGTAAATGATGAAAGTAGGGGTCCAAGGATGGAGCCTTGCGGGACGCCACTGGATAGGTTTGATGGATGATGCGGTGGAGTGTACGTAAACTGATGGTGAGCGGTTTGTTAGGTAACTCCTGAACAACTCCAAGGCTACTCCACGGACACCTTAATGATAAAGCTTGTGAAGAAGAATGTTGTGTCAAGGTGGTCGGAAAGCTTGGAGAGATCCAGGAATGAATTACTCCCATGGTGTGGAGTTTATTTTAGTGCAAGGTTGAGGTGGTGTAGTTCAAGAGGTGCCAGTAAGTTGATCAGTTTGGGCCTAACACCGTATTGTTCATCGGACCAAGGGTTGTTCTAAATCAAAATTGTATGAGGATTCCAAAAATCAATGTTTATACAGGGGTCAAAATCTAAAAGGGGAAAAATGTATTAAAGGTATACCATCATGTTCAGTACGTTCAGGATTACAGAAGGTATAGTTTGCCTACCTGCGGGTTTGTACAAGAGTTACAAGGCAAAAACGGGGTCAAGGTCACACGGGGGGTAAAATTTCAGATTCATCGGTTGTTTTAAAACAATGGTGCCAAATTGTTCGACTTACTGTACAGAAGCCGAAAATATTACAAGGTCGCGTTGTCGATGACGTTTTGATGATAATTAAGAGGGCAAAATATGGCCGTGGTCCACAGGGGTCTATGAACCATGATTTTCAGATCTCATGAAAGTCTGTATTGGCAAAACATTTGGGTCAAAATTGTATATGAAAAAAAAAACCAAAAAATGAATACATTCAACATGTACTAAGAGTGTATTATTTAGTGTTATAAGCAGAATTTACTTGTGCCGTATTTTCCACTTTTGCGTTAGCGGGAAGTGCAGTGGCTTAACAGCCAGTTACAAATACCAAGTACCCAAAAATGGCACGACTTTGCATTTAAACTGCAAACACAACCCGTACAGGAACCATTAACTGTCTAGTCTACGATTAAAAGTTCTGAATAAAGTGGTACCCCCGATAAACCTAATCCAGCCAACATTGTAACACTCAGGTTAGGCCTTTCGAAATGAAACGCCGCTGGTGAATGCTATGTCGAATTTCTAGTAAGCTTCCTCATTGTAACCGCACATTGTTTTTAATGACTGGGATGTAGAATCATATAACTTTAGAGGGCTATCTTGGAAGCGCATGTGCTTGAGGACAAGCCGGCCTTTATAAAGCTGCAGATAAGAAATAATGAATAGATATACGGTAATCCAGAAAACACCGAATAAAACAAAGTGTCACTTCAAAATAACGAGGATTGTTTCTATCTAACAACAGTAGTAAGATCAAGAAGCTTTTCGATGAGCTCGGTGGAACTTTGAACTAGTGATTATTTTATCTTCAGCAAATAGACAGTCTGCAATAAATACCACGTCACGCTGGGGGGAATCTCTCCCTGTACTATGTGAGAATACCAAACCATAAAGGCACTGTATTAGCGGGTGAAGTATTACGGGCACACACTCCTGTCGATTTAAGCACAAAAAACAGTACTGAAAATGGTGGTGGTCTACCCTTGCTTGGATAGAGATGAGTTCCTGAAAATAGACCGTATTTCAATAGCCAGCATGTTGGTGGCGAGATAGGCGCATTCCAGTAGACAATACATTCACCTGTCATGATCCATGTGCAATCGCTAAACATAGATCGATTGACAGGTGAATTTATAGTAGTACTGGAATGTGTGCATCTTGTCCACCAACATGGCTGGTGACTGACGTCATATTGAATACGGTCTATAGCAAGAACTTAGGGAATCAAAAACCGTTTTCTTCGGCGCGGAATAAACATGATGGTGCCTCCAGAGTACAAGACAACGAGTAACGCATTAAATGATCATGTTCTCCTACCATTTATCGATTGTGTCTTTGAACTATAATACGTTTGACATTGATCAATGAAGCGCATTTCACATTTTGACTTCCACTGGTTGCTGATAATTGTCCGTAATAAACTGCATCAAGCATGTCTCTTATAATTATCCCACGTATTAATACTACTACTATGCTTTTATAGTAAATTACCATTTACTCGTAACTTGGGTAAAAAAATAATGATATTCGAATCACGATTTCGATTAGTAAGACTAAGGTCATATTTCAAATGATATTCACTTAGAGACTTAGAGAGTTGGAGTTGACAACAATTTTAAACAGCTTATGGTTTGGTGGCATTACTGAAAATATCACAAGGGAATTACTGCCTTTGAATGAATGATCAAGACCAGAATTGACTGCTTCTCTAGGACGAAAATATCCTGGCGAGCAATATCATTTGAAAAGGTTTAGCAACCAATACCCTACAATAATACCTGTAATCGGAGCAGACCATCGAAGTTTGAGCGTTAGAATTAGTAATGGATCACATGTAGTGAGCACGATGACAAGTGAGCTCAGAGATGACACACGTAACTTTCCATCATTGCTTGGTGAACTACAGAATAATCTGGATTGACTTTGATTGATGAGATTAAGGATAAATTGTAGCACTTACAAGGTGACATATATATCTTCTTGTCATCAATGCCCACATCACATTCACATTAAGCGATCGTCACCACCGTCCCATCCATATCGCTATAATGACGGACTATCTATACCCCAGTTTATGACACGGAAGTAACCAAAAATCCACTCATTTGGCAAAACAGTTAAGTAATACAAGCTAGCCAATGGGCTTCTTTAGCTTTCTTTGTACTTCACAATAGAACATTTTTACCCTAATCGTAACCAACCTTCATGGTTGTTTATCCTTCGAGATACCATTATGTAATATATTCGGTTATATTATCCAAAATATATTGTTAAAATGTGAATATTGACCATAAACTCAAGCCTAACATTTCTTAACATGCGAGAAGTCCAAGATGGCTGCCCTGTAAGGTTTTTAAAACCTACACTTTACCATATGCCTGTATGACGTTTAGTTATGTCTCATCCAGAGTTTATCATAAATAGTTAAAGTATGAGACATGACTCTTTGTGTTTTCGCATATACGCAGTACGTGGCATGTCGTTCAAATCTGTTCAAGCAATTGCTCAAGCGACAATGGCATATCGTTTTGTAAAACAGATGTTCACATTGTTGTCAAATCCCAGATGCATAATGACATTTAGTATTAGTTTGACTTTATTTTGTAAGCAGACGATCACACTGTTCTCATCCAGGATGTATAGTGTTGCGACGACTCGTGGACGCCAAGGTCAGAAAGGAGCCGTGAGCACAAATGATCTGATTTTTATATAATAACACTGTTTTAATATGATTTTAATCAGATTGATTGGTTCAAGAATTTGGAATGTCCAAAATACAATTACAATTCAATAATGATACGCACTTTACTATTGATGTTTCGTTATCCTATTTAAACATACGACATTTTATAAGCGCAAACCACTTTCAAATTTTATTCTCACCCACTCATTATTCTCTCCCTCTCAATTTTGTGGTTGTTTAACAATATAAATCTACATGATCATAACAGTATCAAAAGAACTACTTTTTCTGCATATTTCGTTTTTATTTTTAGCGATTTTATGGCTGCTCTCTTTTACTTCATCTCCACATTTTTATCATATTGTAAGTTTACCACCACTTACAATCTTTTACATATTTTCAGGCTTAAGATGAAGTCATACCTCGGGCCTCTAGGTGATCGTTGAATACAGTCCACACCTTTTATTATCAATAAGTCCATTATGTAGTATAAATATCCGCCATTTTGGTGAAAATACAAGCAGAAATGGCCTCAGAGTGCATCTAGAAACAACCATTTTTCCGGGCCCGTAAAGGTACATTTCATGATCCTAGCACCTCATTTTTGGTTTATGTTCACTAGATATCCACAAGAAAAGGTTATTTCCAAATGAAGTGATTCTGACTGCAGCAAACCTCATGTAAATTATTTTCATCAAATTTCATATAGCTGAAGATTTAAACATTCTATCCGAATTTTACGCATTCTGAACAATTTACATATTTCTTGGTAACAAATAACACTAGTCATCGTTTGCCAACTCTTATGTTGCCGTTTACCGTTTAAGTAACCGAAAATGCAGTTCGGATGTTTTAAAACTAAACTGCAATATGCATCATATAATAGGGTTATAAATCAGAATCCCATTCTAGAAGTTTGGGGGGAAAGGTTTGAAGATCTTTTTCTATAGTTTGAAGGGTGCTGAATCAGAATTTATGGGTCCAACCTCTGGAAAATGTGGGGAACTTTGTAAAATAAGTGGGTAAAATAGTACAGGAGTAAATTTGAAATCAAGTCAAATTGTGTTTAAATGTACACCAATGTATTGGTCTCAATTATAAGGATTAAAAAGCTAGTTTGTCTGTTCCCGACCTTTAGTTAAATATGTACAGCCCTATTAAGGTAAGGTCATCCTGGGGTAAAGTTACACAGTGCTCCGATTTTGATTGATGATGACCAACTGTGTCAAAATTGTTCGTCTTTCCGTTTTACAATGTTTGGCAGTTGGTTCTTAATTAGTAGGCAAAATATAATCGAGTCTACAAACATGGTTCTATAGGGTCACCAAAATTTGACCTGAATTGTATTACAGAGCTGCGACCAAAGAATTGAAATGAATTTCCTGCTTCAGTACGATCATTAGCGGACACTAATTTCACACCGGTTCAACAAATTGAACATTAGAGTTGTTGCCCCAGAATGACCTTGAACCTTATCATGGCTGTAGCCGTTGTACTAAAGGTAGGAACTATAACCTTTTTTAATCCTTATAATGAGACAAAATTTACTCCTGTACTAAGTTACCCACTTATTTACAACAGTTCCCCACATTTTCAGAGGTGGCGACCCCCAAAAGTCTGATTCAGCACCCTCAACTATAGAAAGATATCTTTAACCTTCTTCCCCAAACTTCTAGATAGATTTCTCATATAAACCTACTAATACCCATACTACAACCCCGATGCTGAAGCTATACCCAATTAGTTATAATAAAGTTAAAGCTTATACACCAAGACGTTATAATAAATCATATAAAAATTGTTTTGAATATACTTCAGTTTCCCGCGGTACAATTCCCACGGGTGGCATAAATCTGTCACCTTAGAAGAATTTGCTGACACTTCACACATTTCACTACATTTCATGTTATAGATGGGATTACTTTAAAAGATTTTAATGCTTAGCTAATGTTGTAAGTAGGGTTGGACACAGCTAGAAGACGGTTGTGGTTGACCAGGCCATGCTTGTATTTGGGTGATGTGGAGGATAAAGATGTATCGCCATATTTCGATGTTAATTTAAAATATACTATACCCAAATTTTAAAGACTAAAAGAAGTTTTTGTGTTAATAATAATAATATAAATGAAGGCAGTAATATAACATATAATAATATAAGAAAATTCTGTTAACCTAGCGCTTAAGCAATTAAAGGAAAACAACTGTTTTATCAAAGAGATATCTTCAGCCATTCCCTAAGTATAGAATATTCAGAAGCATGGATAATATAATGAGGCAAGTTATTCCAAAGCACAGACAAAATTACATGTTTTTGAACTACATGTAGTTACGCGTCTATTATCATTATTATCAAAGAAATTAATGGCAATGGTTAGCTTATTAAACACAATCCTGGCATGAACTTGCAACCAGTAAAGTTATTTAAAGTGGTAAATCGTGGTCATGCTATTTGGCTTTGAAGACAAGCTTGGCTGGCAAATTTTGAATTTTAAGACACTGAAAGTATAAACCGATATAAACTGAGAAACCTCCATAACAGTGTTTCAGCTTCTAAGTGTGACCTTGTAAAGGACACCAAGAATCAAACGCGCAGTAAAACAGATGGTCCCTAGGGCTCTATCCGTTATAAGAGTGTGTAATCATGACACTGGTCCTAATTCTGGACTTGATTCGATTAAGGCCACACCATGATTCCTAAGTGGATGGTTTAATGGGAATATCGCCCCGTTAAAGTGAGTGGTCATTTATCTTGTTAGTTAATCTGGGTCTAACGGCGACAAAGAATCCGTTTTAGCGTAATTAAGTTGCAACATACTGCGAGTCCATCCATTTCAAGATGTCAAAATGCATGCAGTAAAAGTCGTGATTACGTTTGGGAGTACTGTTGAGTTGAGGAAAAATTTGCTTAATCTATTACTAAAGGGAGAACGTCAAAACATTTTCAGTTCATATACTATATAAGAACAAACTAAATTCTAATCACAATAACATATTGAGGACATATTGTTAGAAAAAAATAACGTTTCATAACGGTAGAATACCGTTAAAATACGGTGCATCGTAGAAATTAAATTTACTGTATTTAAGAGATTCTTGAGCATTTTAGTGACTTTAACACAAAATATGCGTTTTCGTCATAGAAAACATCGATAAAACATCAAAACCTCTCTTCAATCATAACGGCAAATTCATCTTTAGGGTTATTTAACGGTAGAATACCGGCAGCAGGATTCCGGTATTTTACCGTTAAACAACAGAAATTTTTAACATTGCAAACGTGATGTTTTAGTACAAAGGTCACACTTCCTGAAAAAAAGTTTAGTAGTGTTTGCACCTCAACTCAGTGCCATTACTGTGATCTAATTCACCTGATATTTAAGCAAACTGACCAGGTATGTAATGTCTAGACCTCTCTAACTCTCCAATCATGGTCTATTGTCCTATACAAACAACATCACGGATATGGCTTTATTCCCGTGAAAGGTTTCCGAATTCATAAGTGTGTCAGTTAAAAATGGTGTCCGATCGGTCAGGTTACGGAAACTCCCAAGTGTTAGCGTTGGCCAGTGTGCCTTACCGCATACTTCTGAAATCCATCAGAAAGCTGGGATCAATATGCCCTGCCACAATCCACAAAAATTACTGCATAGAAAGATGGTTTCTCCTTATTGCGGACTTTGATAAGACAGGCACAACGTATATAAGTTTGTGAAAGTTTGTAAATTCAGTTTCATCTTGTCGACATACAGATTCCGCCCTATCTTCAAGCTTCTTCAATTGACACCTCATGTCACAGCCACATATACTGTAACGTAAAAGAACGACTTCCCGCATGCCACGACAGGGCCTTAACATAGGCCCCGCACAACATGTTGTGGGGGCCAATTAACAAACAAAATCACGGTAGTTCCTTCAAAACTTCTAAAGTTGACAGACATTACCATCGCGTATAATTTTCGTGTCATTACTATCTATTTAAGCGCTCAAAATTTTCAGATGGATTAGAGTGTTTAAGTTGCATTTATTACAACGTTTTCATTAAAAGAAATACATGGCTCTCAGAAAAAATGTTCTCATAAAAACAATGGGAAAAATATCAACCACAATATTTGCTATTTTTACTAATCAAGTTTTAAGTAGCTAATATTTGTTGCTAATTATAAATCATTGCAAAGAATTCGCAGTAAAAATTGATTAATGGTTTAATAAATACATTAAAACGGCCTAACCGGGGTAGCTCAAAATAACAGCGGAACTTTCATATTAACAAAACCCAATACAAAGCAGAGGAAAAATTGCCATATGTTCTACAGGTACAAAAGAAGAAATTTTCTTCGACAATCCTAATATGTTATCGCCGACACATCAAGTAATAATTAAGGTTGAGGCCTTTGCCAGTTCAAATACCTACTTCTTTACAGGACGCACCATTGGTTACACAAAGAATAGATTTGGAACTTAGGTTTCTCTGTTATTAGAGGTCTTTTTACTGATCCAAACTCATATACCTTTGACCATAATCTACCAAGTTATAAGCAGTATTACGATAGTTTCATATTACTTTTATGATTGCACTCCCTATTACTCTACTGCAGAATAAAACTATAATTCTAGTGAAGTTCGTACTAAAGAAAATATTAAGGGTACATAGGAGACAAGAAACACATTTATTGGCAAGATAAGGGAGCTTAAATTTTGAGAAACATGTAACAAGTATTACCATTAAAAAGCAAATGTTCCAAATAAATACATTTGGCGATAAATCAACATGACGTGCTGATTAAAGGGAGTAGCAGCGATTTGCTGATCCGAACATCGAAAAAAAACTCTTCAAAATCTATTCATATGTTATATTTTGTTATGGCATGGATATGCAAACATAACCTGCAGTGGTTGGCTTGAAATACGTGTAGTAAAGATAAGGCAGTCACTTCCATCTGATTTGTAAGTTCTATTACGTGCGTATCAAAATTCCGACTTGAGATCAAAAAAAGCCTTTCCGGGAATATCACAGATTTTCAGCGTGATATTGTGCACCTTGATCCAATACAGTTTGACCTCAAACAAACATTGGTGATCTTTGTTTATTCTGGTACTGGGGAAACCACAATCAGCTGTTTGGTGGTTTGAGACGCCGTCGTGGGTTATTTGCGGTATGAGACGGTATGACAATTTCCTCAAATCATTTTTTGTCACTATTTGGTGGTTCCGAATATATAAGTTACAACAGTCATTCCACGTGTTTTTTTTATTCTCTACATTATCGCTCTACTCACTTTAACCTCTTCCGTTTGGCCCTTAGCTACCCAGAGGGACCCATGATAAACAAATGCTGATAATTCCAATTGATTTCACACTCCATTTTAATTCCGTTAAATTTTGACTGTGAAAGTCAAAATAAGAATACAGTGTGAGTCAATTTAAGTTAATTATTAAAATATTTCAATTTGATCAGAAGCTGCAGTTAGAGGCCAACGAAAAAGGATTATGTATTCTGAGGTTTAATACCAACTTGAAAAACATTGAGCTCAATGAAATTGCTTGATTCTGTAAACTGCATGTCTCTCATTAATGCCATATTTCAATGGGAACACATTTTGTATAAATTACCGGGGTGAAAGGAGATATGGTCCGGCAGGATCATAGTCCGGGCTCCATATCATAGACGACAACGGAATAAGCGTGAAACAAATGTTGCGTGAGTCAACTGAATCGATTGCCCTATTGTTCACCATTATATGCGGACTGTGAGTCTGGGGGGACTATATCTCCTGCCACATTTGCTCTAAACCTCCTGTTTGTGCTCTTTTAGGATTCCCAGCTTTTTGCCGACAGTGGCTTTAGGTACGGAGCCCGGTGACTAATCCAGTGTATAAGTGGAAGAGGTGCGTTAGAGGTGCGAATAACATAATATCATAATTATGATACCGTTGTTTTTTTAATGTTCGCAACTTTTAATGAACCTACTCTTTGCCCAGGCGTTTCTTCCTAAAATATGATGACCTAAGGACATGTCTTGTAACTACCCAGAGCGATACTTCCGTAAAGTATCCAAATCTATCATTAATTACCGTTTCTGTTTTCAATTATAAACACGTTCCCTATACCAGCGAAATCCGTTCTTAATTCCCTTGTAGATGTACATTGCCCTCCAACACCAAAAATGACCTTCGAGATTTGGGTGTAATTGAATGCTTTTAAAATTAATCAGGTTAGACAGACCATGAAAGCTGTGTCAATGGGTAACATGAATATGGGAGATTAGCCTGTAGTGTAACTCAAGAAAGGTTATCAAAACTGCAAAGTCACTTTCTAGACTTCACAGATGTTAGGAATCTCAGTCGAATTATGTAGGATTTTTGTTTCCTTAACTTTTGGTCTATTATTCACACTTTCAAGGTCAAAGAGTGATCACGGCTGCATAACCTATTCGTTAGTATTATACAGGGACTTAGGTACCATTATCAGTCTGTAGAACAGAATTGCAGCCTGGACCAGTTGCGAAATTAACTCGTGGAGCGAGAAGATCCTAAATTACAGCTTCTGCCGAGATAATTTACAAACTAGTTTAGAATATAAGGAGATTGGAACATACAAAAGTCACCCATGAGTGCAAATTTAATCACATACTCTGTACAAAACTAAATCGTCAGAACAGATCTGGTAATGCTGAATCAGATCAATCAATGTTACTAAATTTGGTAATTTGCCAACACTGATGAATGGCATAAAGCAAATTACTCTCCACTAGTTAGCCTGGTCCGACCACCGCGGAAATGTTCTTATAATCTTGGCATCGATTGTTGGTCCCATCCATTGTTTCACAAGTTCAAATTTGTTCATTGTAATTTTGCCTCTTCATTAAATACTGCTTTTTTTCAGTAACTGTTTGTTCACAAGCGTTCGCATCGCTACCATAGTACTTATAACATTCGGCATTTGCCAGCCAGAACCCAATATTACATCATGCACTAAATTCAAGGGACGCCACAAAACACCGGGTAAAGATTTATGGGAAGAAGTCCGATTTTAGATGCAGGAGGAAACCGAAGTTCTCGGAGAAAACCTGCGAGGACGAGTATCGATCGGCAACCAAATCCACTTACGACACTGGCTCGACCGGGAATCGAACAGGATCGCATTGGTGAAAGGTGAGCGACTCGATCGCTACACCAACTCGTCCTCCCATATCCCTAACGTCCCTAGAGGAAAATCTGACAATCACCGCAAAAAGTGAGGTAGCGATATTTTTGTTGTCAGATCTAGGAGCAATTTCCCACTAACTCAAGGCAGGGGTCTGCTCCGTGATTTTTTGTCAGGTGGGTTTTGAAGCGATTAAGGGAGGTTAGGGATATGTCAGCGTGTTTGAATTCCCTTGTCTCAAAGACACGTTTTAATGCGCCTTTTAAATTTCTACTTTTGTTTCAATTTCTGTTTTTTGAAAAACGTCAGTTTTAAGTCAAAATGAACAGATCGGATATGGTCCCGCATGTACATCAAATATAGGGCACTCGACTCTACACGCAACAATACTTACATGCTTTACTTTCTTCCGTTACTCTCTACGGAAGCCAGACAACGGGACTATGAATCCTTTCACACCTATATATGGCATTGGTAAAGCTTGTTAATAATACGTTACTCATGAAAATTCGATACCTTGTCCCGGACCGTTAAGTGATTATTCCACAAAGAACAAAAGGAGATTAACGACAAGACCTAGCGGAAGACATCCACCAAGTAGGAAAGCGATTCGAGGCCAGGAAGAATGTGAAGAATAATAAATAACTCCAGACAAACTAATGGACAGACGGACACACATTGTAATTTCCCTTGGACAATGATATCATGCCAGCCATGTATATACTAACAGAGTTCACTTACAGAACTAGATTATCTAGGATACCATGCTACCAGGGTGTGGTGGAATAAAATTGCCGGATTATCCCAATCATGTATGTAATTCACAAATTAGTAATGCTATGAGCCAATGTATATCACCTAGGCTAACCTATCTAGACTGAGTAAAAGAGTAAATAGGCCTACTTGGGTCCTGGACACGGCTAGCCCTTGGCCTGCGACTCCTAAACCTAACCTATTCTAGATCTAAAGTAAAGTAAAACTATTAAACAATAATTTCATTCTTAAGGGTAATAAAATGTACATATGGCTAATATAAACTTAAATATCATATCCTTAAACCATATGTAGCAACATTGAAATAAACTAAGCACGATCTCTTTACTGACGACTTTAAGAGTCAAACTACCACAAGCGTAAGTCCAGACGTGAATGGGCCCAATACCTGAATACGCGAAACCAGACGAAACGGTTTGTTGGACTCCGTCGCTCTTGTTAAAAGCAAAGATGCTTATGAGTTTAATTTAAAGGGCTTCAAAATAAAACTTTAAAATCCACAAATATTATTGTTTATGTCATAATATAAAGAAATATTAAAAACAAATAGACCTAAGGTCTAGATCATGGAGTGAGTTAGTTTACATTGTAAGTCCATCATTAGAATTAGGAACAGGTCAATTTAGTATAGTAGAGATAAAAAATAAAACTGTTATCAAAGTCTGTTCCCTAAAAATCATGTTTGGTTTTTTTAAACATTATATTAGCTTAGATTTTGCCCTATTCACTTATCTAGAATTGGACATTATCCATGACGATTGTAAAACATTTTTCATAAAACATAATTGCCTTTCACAAAGCCTATAGCCACTAATTTCCTTTTCGACTTCATGCGGGCTGAAAATGCCAGCAAAGAAGAAACGCAATCATTTAGCATGACACCATACGGTTAAGGCCACCGTCGAGTCTGCTACCGGTGTGTGTAACAGTTAAGGATCCTGTATAATTTCGTATTGAACTTGAACCTATCATTTTCGAGTTATCATACCAAGCAATACTCCATTTTATTTAAAAAAAACGTTTACTCGAGGGTAAGGTCAAAAATGAATATATTCCTCTCAGGATCGAGAGGTCATATTTCAGAAAATATTCCCATATATAATTTAGCTTAAGGCAAACTTGACAGCCCATATAGATAGGGTAGATTACTTTAGTGGAAGTTAGTAATCGCACGACCACAAGTAGTAATCATGGTAATGCGCCATCTCTTTTTTTTGATTCTTTGGTGATCATCCCACATTCGACGAAGAAATCAGTACTGGGGAAGTAAATGGATCGAAGTTACAAAGAATATCAATATCAAGCAAATGCTTTTTTCCCGTTTCTCCGTCAGGAGAAGTTGTCCCTGTACAAAATTTTGTTTCGTTTCATCTTCGTCTTCTTTTCCTCTTTACTGTTTTTAGTTTGATTGGAAAGAAATCAGCCAAAAATTGACCCAATACGGTGGGAACAATCTAAAATCTTGGGTTGGATGGTGTGAATCGCAGAGTTGATTTAGAGGATTGGGTGACAGTCGATCCACACGAAGACGTAAACCGTATGTGAAATTTGTAAAGCTTATCATTCACATTATATCATTCATATCACATCATATCACATCATATCGTATCACATCATATCATATCATGATTATCATATCATCTGTCAATTTATTCAGCATAAGGAACTTTGAAAAAGCCAAAACCCTGAGAATATACTCGAATAAAATGATAATGGACTTTTGAAGGGGATCCTTAAATGCTCTTAAAGAAAAATATTCCGTAGATTGGTAGACTCCATTCGAAAGATCTCAGGTCCTATCCCAATGATGAGTGGAGTCGATGTTGTTGAGTGTTTGTTACGTCCCATCAACCTGAAGTTGTTATTTTCTAATGATATGGTATAACTTGTAGCCCCTTCCGTCCGGGAATTATGAAACCTGGACACCAGAATAATTGGTAATTTAAGTTATTGTTGGAGACTCGCAGCCACTTGCTTGCAACTTTCAAAAGAATGGACATACACATTTTTCATCACTGGTTTTCTTCTTCTTGTTTGATAATTTCCTTGTTCATTTGAAACAGATTTAGGATTTATCCTTCGACTTAAGCCTTGATTGGTATGGAAATAGTGGAATATGATAGTCCTTCGCTGTAGATGATCAACTTGCGTGAAATAAGGCTTTTATCATTATCGGGGAACCCCCGAGCCTAATTCCCTAATGATCCTGTTTTTTTTATATGAAGGTCAATTTTTGTCAATGTTTAGCAATATGGGTTGCTTTTTTGGACTACATCCATCAAAGTTAGTGGAATATTTAATGATAACCCTGTATTTGAGCAAATCATACCAAGGTTTCATAGAATGATACATTTCTCCACAAATCACCATTATTGCTTTAAAGGTGCAACAAGAATTTCACATATTATCAGGTCCCTAAAAAAATTGAAATTTCTGAGTTTTTGCCTGATGTAAATCGTTCCATCAAAAACATCCATCTGAAAAGGATTAAGCTGAAATTGTTTCTTTGTTACAAAAATTGTGACTTTCTATTTTCGTATAGGAGCAAATACAAATTCAGCCTTTTTTATATTGAAAATATCAAATCAAAATCACCATTTTTCTCTCTTTTAGGACATTTTTGTAGCCATACACAAGGTAAAAACCTATTGCTTGTCTATCTATATGAAATTGTCTATTATAACACAAATTTGGTCCCTCAAAATCTTCTGTTGCACCTTTTTAAGTTGCAACCCAACTTAAAAAAATAGGAACGTTCTAGAGGACATTAGACGGGGGGGGGGGGGTTTTCCTGCGACCGAAAAATTGGCGCTTATTTTAACTCAAATCTTCATTAAAGGAATTAATTGTAATGTACAAACCTGAAATCAATATGACGAGTTATAGGAATTGCATTGCTAGTTATTTATTTTCAATGCATATACATGATGTTTCTTCTTTGTGCACTTGCATACGTATAACTACTGTCAGTTGTTTGAATTTGCCGTTGTAATGTTGTACCATATGTAATAAACTCTTTTACTACAAATTGCAATGAGCTTCTGAATTGTCTGTCAACCGTACAATATTTCTGTTTAGATTTTTACAATTCTTCAACGCCCATGAAAATTTTTGATTTCTTGTCAGTGTTAGTATTGTAAATCCGATTACAGATTTCTTTTCCGCTTCGCGGACATTCTTCTCGCATTGTCATCGGAATGAAAAGTACAGCGCACAGCTGTTTGAACGTTTTCCATAATGACAAAAGAACAGGCAAAAAACAAACAATAATGTCAAACGCTTTTTAAGCCCGATTTTGATTGTCTATTCCTCTACCTACATCCTATGCAAATTTAACAATTTGATTGCGCCAATATGATTTTCTTAAAAATATAGTTTTATAGTTCAGTTCATGCAGCTACTCACGAAGAACAGGTTTATTCGTAAACCAGGCCAACGGCCCATTTACTAATACAAAACACATGGCATAATGGTAATAGCTGTGCAAGGTGATAACAGGCCTGAAAATATCTTACCTTAGTCCGAAAGAAATCACACACTAAGAGGAAAGTGCAATTCATCTTCAACTTCACCACTAGTACAAAGTTGACAAACTCTATTATCAAAAGCAGTATCTTCCTTCCGGCCTGCTTCCACCAGCAAACATGACTTGAATATCTAAGTTGAGCAAGACCCGCTGTCGGATATCCCTGTTCTATAGTCCCAATTGCGGGGCTTTTTAATGACAATTTGATGTTGTTTATATATTCTCTATATATATATATATTATATATATATATCTATCTATCTCTATATATCTATCTCTGATATATAGTATATTAGCGTCCGATTTGGTGGTAGATCACAGTACTGTATGGTCTAAGCAGTACTGTGATCAACTACCAAATCTTACTACTTCAATATTATTCCAGTACTACGCAGACCTCGACCCTATATAATTATATATATCTTATATATTATAATATATCTTCTATAAGTCCTATAGTTGAACAAAGTTCCCTTGTAATAACATGCAAGTTAGTATAAACCACAACGTTCCGGGTTTAAACCCTTCAACAAGGTGACGGTAAAGCAACTGACAGGAGAAATGAAAGAAAGAGAGAAACATAACAATATATATATAATATATATATAGAATCATATGTGCTAAAGGTTACGCACATACCGCATTTGAAGTATGTTTAATGGTCGTTATGCCTATAAGAAGAAACAAGTCCGATTGGAAAGAAAAGAGATCAGAGTAGAAGAAAGCCTCGAAAAGAGCCTCGCAGGGAATCGAACCCGGTGCACCTGCGTACATTGCAGATGTGATAACCATCTACCCACGAGTCCACACGGCTGAGATACTACTTTTGAGGTATATATAGCTATTAGCTGTAGGGCTATATAGGTGGCGCCGTTACAGTATAATTAACTCTGTTCAATGGTTAGGGACACTAAAGAGATTTTCTGATGACAAATTCTCAAAATTTGCACCTGATTGAAGAACTACAGCTTTTAAAACTTAATTAATGTAGCGTATGATAGTAAATGTATCGATGTTTGTTATTAGCCTTGGTAAAATTACATGATAACCCTTCGCCACCCTACTCGCGGTATCGTGTTGTGTTTATTCCGTTAACTGGTACACCACATTCTCACATCAAAGTCTATCGCGTCCTGTTCTTCTACTAATTCAATGTTGTGATAATCCTGTCTACCTAAGAGTCCGCACTCTCTCTTATAAATAATTGTATTTTTAAAAATTCTGAATATGGGAGCTTACCCATTACTAGCCACTATACGCTAGTAAATCTGAATTCCCTTAGCACAGTAGCTTTCATTCACTATGTATTTAGAAAAATACACCCCCTGTTTTGGGTATGATATACCGTGTGGTTCCTAATAAAACGACCCTGCCTAAATAAACGCCCCTTACGATTTTTGGATAAAACAATTCAGAAAAAGCTGTAACCTAATTCACATGATTTAATGGCCGGGACTGTCGTAATAGGTATCTCAATCGCTGTGTGCACCACAGTGTATAGTTTAATTAGTATGGAACTTGACCTAGGGTCGGAAAAACAGCGTCCCCCTGATCGATTCGTGTGTATTATGGTATCAGCCGACCAATAAGCGTGTGTTTGCGGGATTTTTTTACTTTCAATTTTGGACTGTAATAAACGCCTCCCTTTTGAAAAATGCACCGGCCACGGGGCTTTTATTAGGAACAATACGGATATGATACCCAGATCTCACAAGGTCAGTTCATGTCAAGTATGTTAAGTACAACCACTGACTGTTGTCCTTGGTGGTGGATGAGCAATTGTAACTCATAGTGAGAACATGTATGAGAGTGACTCAAAAATAAGGCCATTAGGCATCTGAATGTCCAGGATCATCCATTGTGATCGCATTAAACATGCTTAGGCAGACATATTGATGCACTTTTTCTGTCACACGCTTTTGGGTCGGTACGAGTACATGTAAAGTCTTAACTTCCGAAGATATAAATTTTCTACTCATGTCATCTTTAAAAACTTTTAGCTATTTTATTGAAAATAAATGTCTGTCCAGTTATTTACCTTCTTTTTTCTGTCAACTGTGTTTGGGACATTGAATTTTCTGAACAAAAGATAAATCTCCACACACCATATCGATATATAGGGGAAATGAAAAATTGCTAATGATTTGTACCTTAATTTGAAACAAAAATTATATTCAATACTTTGATGTGGATTTTCATGTAAAAATTACATCGGTACTCGGACCGCATGTGTCACCTGCGTCGCGGCTTGTAAATGATATGCCTCATATTACCTTTGACCCTTGGCATGTGACCTTTGACCCTAGAAATATTGAGGGATCCAAGGATTGCAACCTATGACTCAAGTTTGGTTTAAATCATTAAGTTGCGGATATACAGGCAAATGTTAACCCTTTTCAACAACAAACAACAACAAACAACAGACTACAACACAACAGACGATTCTCACATGACCTTTGACTTGGCCATGTGACCGTTGACCTCATCATAAATGAGGGATCCCAAATTGCCACCTATGACTCAAGTTTGGTTTACATCCATTGAAGTATGCAAATTATTACAGACAAATGTAACCCTTTTTCAGAACAACAAGACAAAAGTGGACAAAGTGATCCTTAGGTGCTGCTTAAGGCAGGCGACACACAAAAATGCCAATGACAACAAATTTTTACAAAGACCCTAAAAAACCACACCCCCCTCCCCCCCAAAAAAATATGTTTAAATTTTCAAATATAAATGGATATACTTGGGTAATTAACACATAATTTGCTCACTTTTTGATTCTTTTACACAACAGCTTACTGTCGTAACTATTACGCATTATCTATACCGGTAACACTAAGCAGACACTTTCGAGTTTGGGTATAGAATGCATTATAGTAAATCAGATTATTAAATCGTTTAATACATAAGAGTTTGGCCATAGGCCATGGAAAATATTAGTAAGCCTCTATGAGATTACCTTGTAGGGAAGGTGGTTAAAGTCAGTTTCAATATTTCACAGATTTTAGGTATATTAGCCTGTATTTATGTAGTATTTGATATTTCTCGTGTTTTATAGATTTTTATAAGAGAAATCCAAAGAAAAATTACCGAATTTTATCGAACATACGCTTTGTGTGCTAAATCTCCCTAATAGATGGATTTCTCAATATCAAGCATAAAAACACATTTTTCTATGGCATATCCCACTCTTCATTGTTCGATTATGAAAAATCAGGCCCCTTAGCTCATCTTAAACTGGTTCTAATTTGGTGGAAATATCTGTCAGGAAATCGCTGATTTGAATGGAACTAAGAGTTTTAAAAATGAGAAAATTAACGAATAGCATGAAGTTTTGGTGGTGTGTACTCTGCAGTGCACCAATACATCAAAGAGATGCAGCTTTGATATTAGCCCCGGGATATTAGCGCAATACCCTTATCAGTCTGCATCAAGTCCAGCCATCGTGACCATCTGATTTACTCATGTCACGAGATGAAGTAGTATTAAAGGCCAATTTTGCCGAAGGAAATTACCAGCTATCATAGTACACAGGCAATTCATTCCGAAACCCTATATACTGATATAACTCGTCCAGTTGATAGGGACTGTAAATAAAGTTAACCTGTAAGCATTTACCTCCACAACGCAACACAAATATTTCATATTTTAAATGTCTAAATTACCTTTGAACAGGAGATTTCTATTCCAGTACTGTGTTACAAGATTTAAAAACGTAACCAAAAACCTCATATTTGCATGTCCGGACCAATAAAGGCTAAAAAGGGATTCATTCGTGAATATCAAACATTACATGCATGCGTGGCTTAGCCAGTTTCATAAAAGCTGAGTTAAAAGCTAAGATTAAAATTAAAGTATGCATTTATTCAGATTGTGGATCAATTTTAACACAGGAAGGCAAAATGTACATACAATTCCCATATTCTAGAGGAACTAGTCACATATTTAAAACTGTAAAATACAGGTGATAAAACTGCGAGGGTTGACAAACAGAAGGACGTAACTCAGCACTGAAGAAATATTAAAGAATTTCTTTAATTCTGCCGTTCATAATTAAAAATTGTTCTTTGTTTATATAATGTCTGCTTACAGTACCATTATATGAGCTTTATGAGATGTTTATATTTTGAGTAATGAATAGATTTGCTTAGTAGAAAATATTAAACATCACATTTCTCAAAAGCAGTATTACAGCAGAATTGTTTATGATCCTTTTTCTTCATTGACACCATCTCTCTCCGTTTCTTCTCTCTTGCTTGTTTACTTCTTCTTAACCTCTAGATTTCACCATCTTTTTTTCCTATTTTTGTTCTGTTCTACTTTCTTTCTATCGCGCTTTCACTTTTCTCTTAAAGGGACATAATGGCATGAAAAAAATTGACATAATGAAAAGGACCCTTACTGAAATCACTTCCACAAGTTTGAAAACAATTTGGATGTTTACATCCTGTAAAAACAGTAAAAACAGGAAGAGTCCCAGGGTGGAGGTGGCAGTTTGTGGCAATTTCTGGAACAATGCTGCTGACATTACTGCCAGCATTTACCAAACTTGAAAAGCATGTTGTCATCAGCTCACATACCATTGCTATTGTATATGTGCTAATCCCGGCTAATCCATCTTTCACTTGCCAGATCAATATCTTACTACAAGCCTAAAGTACAATGCCTGAATCCCGGTCTGAATGCTTTTGAATTGTGTCGGCAAAACATGATAGATACAGTGTAACTTCTGTCAGGGATATGAACACCTTGCTTTCCTGTGCGAGTAGGTCCTCGTAACGCGACATAATGGCATAAAATAATATTCAGATATATGAAAAGGACCCTTACTGAAAAGCCTGCCACAAGTTTGAAAACAATTAGGATGTTTAATCTGTAAAAACGTAAAAAAACAGGAAGAGTCCCAGAGGGGGAGGTGGCAGTTCGTGGCAATGTCTGGAACCAGAAAACCAAGGTGTTGACATCCATGAATGAATTACAGTGTATCTAGCATGTTTGTGACAAATTCAGAAACAGTCAGAACAGGATTCAGGCATTGTATTAGCTGTTGTAGTAAGATATTGATCTGGCAAGTGAAAGGATGGATTCGCCGGGATTAGTACATATACCATAGCATGGTCTGTGGCGTCGATGACAGCCTGCTTTTCAAGTTTGGGTAAATGCTGGCAGTAATGTCAGCATCCTTTTTCCAGAAATGACACGAACTGCCACCTCCTCCATCTGGAAATTTTCCTGTTGTAATGTTTTTACAGAATGTAAACATACAAATTGTTTCAAACTTGTGGATAGTTGATTCAGTAAGGGTCCTTTTCATTATGTCTGCATATTTTGATGCCATTATGGTCGCATTTAAATATAGCGAGATCAAGACAACCGGGGTCGGATTCTTGACGATTCTACTTCAAAAGTATAATTGTTTGCAAGTCGATAATAAAGATATATTAAGATAAAAGGCTTGGTGCGCATTAATATGCGTATTTAATTTAAGCAACTGTGAGCGCCAGAGATGAACTCAATTTGAATTCAGTCGGAATTGAAACGCTGTAGTTTACAACGTTGTAGATGGATAGTATTGGAGGGCTATTACCCTATAGGTATGTTAGTTGTGGCTTAGCCGACTTGAGCAGTAGATAGTTCACGGGGCATCCTGAAACTGAACCATTTAAGCAATGATGGATCAAATCCTATGCTCGTTGTATACCGTAGGGTATGCCTGTGTATGATAGGTGATTAGTGGAATTTTGGTATTATCTTGCAAACCATGATTTTTCACTTAATGGAAGACGTATTTATCAAAAATGTGGTTTTCATCTTATATCCTTGCAGGGGAAGGCTTTATACAGGAAAATATAAAAGGATAGGTTTAATTGTATTAAAAGTCATTCCAACATTCTTTGTCACAAGTATAGTTTGTCCTATCTGCGAGTTACAGGTTTTAATCAATAAATGACAACGTTTTAAGGTCATCCTGTGGATAATTTCTCAAATTTCCATTTAGTCACATATGGGCCAGAAAATAAAGTACTTGACCTCTTTTTCTGATTGGTCGTAAAAAATAAATATAACAATGGTCTCTATGACCTACAGAGGTCGCTAATCTTTACCCTCTAAGTACATATTGAAATGGGAAATTCGATTTTTGAAATAAAATATGTCAGACTTTTAAGTAGCCTTAACGGTCGAGGAGGTTTTAGCATCAAGAGGTCCATAGAGTGTCAGTACCTGGCACCTAAAAATGCATTCTAAAACTCTAGCAGGGAGAGAAGTTCGATTGCTAGAATATTATTGATTGAGGCAGGCCTGTGCCTTATTGATCATTGACTTGTTTCTCTTTATTACTTTTGGAAAATATTGGTTATATTATTTGAAGCAAAGATTACAATTACCCTACCATGCGTAAGTTTTACTCAGCTTTTTCGAAAAGTTTTAGCTTTGTTCCCTTATTAAATCAAGCGGTTTGTTAACATATTGAAAATCGTAAATCATGCTACGTTGCTCATTTGTGGAAACATATTTTAGCAACAAAGTAAGAGGTAGATAGTCAGTTGCGGTATCTCGTGGATTTGTGGTAAATGTATGTCACGTACCAGACCTTAATTATAATCTCTGATAATTAGCGCATATCTAAATCCTAGTGATTTGACATTCCGAAACAGCGATCAATGAACGCGGAAATCATACCACTTACTTCTCACATCGTGGCAAAAATCCAAAGAAATGTCATATTGGTAATTTGAATTCGCCGACGTAGCGAAATGGCAGAGAACTCGCATGAAAGAAAGCAAAATGGATGATGTTCAATCTAGGTAAACACGGGATTTTTAACATAATCACCCTCCATGTACAACATTCTAATTTATGATACGGCACGTATCCACATATCAATTGTGCCCCCAATGCAAACGGCATGATAGACAACAAAAGGAAAAGCCAGCTGGGAAAACCGGGCATATGCAAACATGAGTCTTTAACATCTTTTTGAAGACATGGAGAGAACATGCTTCCCTGATGGGATTAGGGACAATATTCACAAACTTGGCTCTGCTAATTGTTACAAACAGAGCGGCTAATTCATGGCACATCGAACCTTGTGTAATAAAAAAAGGATTCCATGCTTTAATACAACCACAGTATTTTAAAACGTAAGCGTGGAGTGCAATTAGAAGCTATTAGACGGCTATCGAATCTTCTTCTGTGACACAAATAATATCATTACGATGGAATAATTACGCATTGTCCATAAGTATTTCAACAATTTTTAGTATCGTTCAGTAGGCCTCCATGTAAAAAGCCTGATCCGGGCCGAGATCAGTCAAATCAATGTTGAGGGTTCTCCCGGACGGTAACAATTAAAAGTGCATTTCATGATTTCAACACCTTCTGTTTTATTCATTGTTCACTAGATATCCCTGAGAAAAGCTTATTCACACAGTTTGAGTTGATACCGATCTTGCGGTTTTGTGTTTTATCAATTGCCTGTTTCCCACGGTCCCATAGGCACTGTGCTGTAATGTTGTAAAATGATGAACTGTTTCTGGTCTTTGAGATACATTACATGTAATTTCTTAATTATAAAGAATCCGAGCATCTGTCTATGTGCTTATAGCAGGTATCATTGATAACTTTTTTTATGATTTTAAATTCATACCTGTTTCGGCAATCTTTAACTCGCTGTTACAAAAATTATATCCTTTTGCTTCCGGAAATGACATCCCATAAATTTAAGGATACTCATATCAAATGCTTTGTAAAGATGGCTATAACGAGGGTTTCAGGTAAGTGCTGAATTCACCAACGCTTCATTGTGAACTAAATGTCAGTGTTTTTAGTGCAGACGTACTAGAAAACATTTCAAAGTATCAAGTGATGTATTACGTTTTTTTGTGAAGTGCGTTCTTGTCAAAAGCAATTTGCGTTAGACCCGTTAAACGGTACTTGTGGAAAATAATCATCAAGGCTTGAGCACTTCTGGTATTAAGGCCTATAAATCAAAGACGTGAGGTTGTATACGCATGATGATTAGAATTTGAAAAGTATCTAGTGTGTCTAATACTTAGAATAAGAAAGGCATACACGTATGACTTTTACAGAAACATTTTCTTGTTGATGCATTTGATCTTAAAGGTGCATTTCGTGATCCTGGCACCTTTTTTGTTTATAGTTCACTAGATATTCCCAAGGAAAGGTTATTTCCAAAATTTCAGTTGATTTTGACGTTGGATTTTGATGTTATTTACAAATGTTTGTATCACGCTGCCCCTTAGGCAATTGTGTTGTAATTTCTGTCCGTTTACTGACAGAACATACAAAATCGCAAATTTTTTCAAAAGTAGGACGATTTTGCACGCAAGATTAGGCACACATACTAAACTATAATGCCAACGGTTCAGATGCTATAAGTATACCAACATTTTAGATAAGTTGGGGAACGAGGCTGCGAATCACAAAATGCCCCTATAAAGAGGAATTTTATCAAGGTGCCGGGGACTAGTATACTCAATACGAGTGATGAGTAGCGTACAACTTACAAGTTGATATGGACAAATTAACTAATTATAATACTCATTAATATGCATGAATTTAAGCAACTATACAGCATCAAGACTCATCATGGCCTATCATTAGGGTGCATCACATTCACTCATGTCAATCAATTTTCTTGCTCCTAGTCTTAAAAGTGTGCCACTTGTCAATATAATAACTCCAGCAAATTAAAATTCATTCGGATGTCGACGAGGAGTTGCAAAGTCAATAGGATGTTTTGTTGGGGTTTTTTTTTGACAAAACACAAACAATGATGATTGTCATCTGTGATTTGGCTAAAAAAACTTTAAGAGGTGTGTTATGAGGTTAGGTAAACAATTTTCCAACAAAATACCAAACAAGGTGCTCGAAATATACCTTTAGTAATTCAATATAATCTTTTGATACTTAGAATATTTTTTTAACATCATTTTATTGTTGTACTCAAAATATGCTCTTCGGCACATTTTCAACATTTACTGTGGTCCTTGAAGTGTACCTTTTTTTATCTAGAAATATGCAGATGCATATTTGGAACAGTGCATTTCGAACTAGTACATTTTGAGTCGTGCACTTTTTTCTGCAGACATTCCTAAGATGCACATTTGGAACAGGAAACTAGTACATTGCTCTCGAAATGTACTTTCTGTAGACATCCCCAAGGGTGTAAGTGCATTTCGAGGACGTTTCTAGTACATTTCAAGCACAATGTTATCAAAAGGTATCTTTTATCTATAGACATTTCTAGTACATTTTGAGCACTTTATATTAGTGTACTCGAAATGTACTCGGATGAGTGTTCAAAATCTGACTTAACGAAATTTGGTTCTGCAAGTACAATTCTAGTACAGTACTCGTAATGTGACCTGAATGTTAACCATAGAATGTTGTAGTACATTTTCGCGAAAGATACTTCTTTCTGGAGATATCCACGAGGTACATTTCGAGTTTTTATCTATAGACATTTGTAGTACATTTTGATCAATTTATATTAGTGTACTCGAAATGTACTTGAAATGTACTCGGATGACCGAACGAAATTTATTCATCAAGTACAATTCCAGTACAGCACTCAAATGTACTCGAATTTTAACATTTTTCGCGAAATGTACTTCTTTCGGAAGACATCCCAAGGGGTACATTTCGAGTTACTTTAAGTACATTTCGAGTACAATGTTATCAAAAATGTACCTTTTATCTATAGACATTTGTAGTACATTTTGAGCAATTTATATTAGTGTACTCGAAATGTACTTGAAATGTACTCGGATGACCGAACGAAATTTATTCATCAAGTACAATTCCAGTACAGCACTCGAATGTACTCGAATTTTAACATTTTTCGCGAAATGTACTTCTTTCGGAAGACATCCCGAGGGGTACATTTCGAGTTACTTTAAGTGCATTTCGAGTACAATGTTATCAAAAATGTACCTTTTATCTATAGACATTTGTAGTACATTTTGAGCAATTTATATTAGTGTACTCGAAGTGTACTTGAAATGTACTCGAATGAGTGTTCAAAATCTGACCTACATTTCAAGTTACTTTTATTGCATTTCGAGTACAATGTTATCAAAAATGTACCTTTTATCGATAGACATTTCTAGTACATTTTAAGTAATTTATGTTAGTGTATTCGAAATGTACTCGAACTGTTCTCGGATGAGTGTTCCAATGCTACACCTCAAGAAATTTAGTTCTACACTGTTAAAAATTTCCGTAAATTAAGAAAACAAATTTTCCGTAAATTTACGGAAAATCTGTTTTAGAAAACAATAAAAATAAAAAACAAAAAACATAAACAATTTTAATTTACGGAAATATTTCAAATATTTCTGGCAGCAATATTTTTTTTTTGTTCCGTAATTTTAAATTACGGAAAAATTCTGTTAAAATACACATTTTTTCCATAATATGAGACAAATTTCTGTAAAATTACTGTCAAAGTTCCGTTAATTGACAGATATTTCTGTAAATTTACCCTAAAAATGTCTGGAAATACTGCTGCCAGAAATTTCCGTAATTTACGGAAATTTTTTTAACAGTGTACAAGTACATTACGAGTAGAGTACTCGAATGTACTCGAATTTTACTATGGAATGTTGTAGTACAATGTTCTCGGAATGTACTTCTTTCTGTGGACATCCCCGAGGGGAACATTTCAAATACATTTCGAATTAATATCTAGTACATTTCGAGTAATGTTAACAAAATGTACCTTTTATCTATTGACATTTCTAGTACATTTTGAACAATTTATGTCTTTTTGCCTGTGCCTTTATGTAGACGCTATAACACAGAGTTCCTGCTAAGGCTGTATAGCTCCACAATTAGCCCAGCAAGTTGAGTAATTATTCACTAGCATCGGAGAAAAAATGACAATTTTAAGACAAAATAAATTAGCCAAACCTAACATTTTTAGCGTGAACTTGCTAGATTTATAAAATCTTGCTTCTATTGGGATCGTTTATTTACTGAAACAATAGTGCATTTTTCTGTAACTACATTTACGAATTCTAGGGTTGATTGATCAAACTCAAATAAACAAAGTCGTCAAATATGTAATTTTGGCTACACAAGCCCCGTTTACCTCGATGCGAAAATCAACTTAATTTCATCACTTTGAAAGATGAATGACCATTGAATTGAAATCTTACTCTTTAATGAAGCGTGATTTATAGCAAGGTTTATATCTATGAGGAAAATTCTTTTTAACTAAAAATACTAAACATCTCGTAGACAGCTCAGTAATTATTTCCAGTGTCCCATTACATCAACTGTCAAGTATGACTTCTTGAGGTCATAGGATTTAAAATTTAGAGCCATGCTTCATACCTTTGAAATACCTTCATTTGTAAATTATGTGCTACTACTATTAGGAAGGTCTTCATGATATGAAGGTTAGTGGGTTGTCTATGTCTAAAACATAGCATACATACAAAAACCCATCATCCATGCCATGTGCTAAAGAGCTTTGTGGCTGTACCATACTACAAATCGGCTCTTACCATTCAAAAAGGTACTTTAACATGCTAACTTTAAAATGTCGAATTTTTTGTGGTTGCGGAGTCATATCTTTCATGTCCAGTCAAATAAGAAACATTGTTTTCACTACATCGGTGAATGTAGTAGTCTGATTAATGATTAAAACTTGTGTGTAGCATCCCCGCTGGTCCCAGCTGCAGACAAACTTTAGTATGCGTCTATATTCACCCATTCATATTTAATTGTCATACAAAGGTGTGTAGTGGAATGGCATAAAATGGTCAGGTATCTTAACGGATTATGTAACATGTCAAGCCCATCTCACAACTTGATCTCAGATGACATTTGACCTCATAAGCATATGTAGATTCCCATATTGTATCAATGGCTCGAATTTAGTTTCAATTGGACTTCAACTTTCAAATGGCAACGAAACTATAACCCTTTACCATGCTAGGTAATTTCCTGGGCCTCGCACACCAAGGACTTTAGCGGTAAAGATTGACCGGTTGTGACATGCTGCTGACAGACCAGCCGATATCAGGTTACATTTTCATTGAAAAACAGCCTAGAGACGAGATATTGCGTCTAGAAATCAAGGGCAGGTTCCGGCCAGAATTGCCTATGTCTCGCTAGCTTTAGCAATGGTTCGGCTTCACTGCGCTAAAACAATGAAACCGCTGAATTGAATCTGGGCCAAAAGTGGTCCAAAGTCCGAGGAAAGGGCATTAACATCCGGTCTGGCAATCAAGCACAGAGGCATACAGAATGGCTAACTGCTTAGTGTCACCATAAACATTGGCTCAGGCGACACAAAAAAGTAAAATACGGTAGCGCACGGCAACAATATGTGTCTTTTATTGATTTCTTGAACTGGCCTGATTTTCATTTAGTGATTTTTGTTTGTTTTTGGTTTATTTCCTTTGTGATTTTTACACATTACACGAGGGCTCGTTCTTGTACCGTCTGAAATGCATTGCAATTGCACGATACTGGATATTTGGAATCGTTTTCAATCTTTTAAAGTTATCTGTGTTTTATTTTATCTGAGGAACATTTAAGTGTATAATCACAATTAAAACAGTGTAAGAAATTGCCCTTTTCTTCAGTTTCCTTTTAGGTGTAGCTTAAAAGTACCATGACCATGGCAATATCAATGAAAGGGTGAGTAAATACATAAATTATGAACTCTTCAAGTAAGCTTTAAAAGCATTGTAATTGATGGATGGCATACGTGTTATCAATACATCTACCCATTCGCCAAATTTTAATGATATTTTTTGCTTAAAAAGGAAAGTCTAAGTCTATTTCGGTGCCGCCATTGAACTATTAAGGACTCCATTGCATTTCCCGTTCACCAGCCACACAAGAAAGAAAGTAACCTTCAAGAATGAACGACATTGAACATTTTAATATGGTTAGTATGTGTCTAATGATCCATGGTGTTTGGAGCTACTTTATGGCTCTTTATGGCCTATGGCTTTCTTTCTTTACCTTCCAGTCCCACACTCTTTCCTTCCAAAAATAAAATTCAGTTTATTTATGGCAGCTTGCTTAATGACGCATGTTGAATCCACAGACATGATACCTTTAGCACTGCTTTTGTTTTGTTTTCACCAAAGTGATAAACCAAAATTATTACATCCTTTTACCACTGCACTGACATTATGTTAAAATACCAAATTGATATGGAAAATCCTCTGTCTGTGAGTGCTACAGAAAAGCACAGACCAAATGAGCTGCAGCATCGTCATCCATCATTGTCACCATCTACAAAACCAACTGAAGCGTTTCAGTGGCAGGTGGTTCAGCTTGACAAATCAAAAACTTGAAAATTCGGAAGATACCATTCCTGTGTTTCCGACTTCCTGATTTCATTCATTCATCACAAAATAAGGTAATAGTAAAGTTTCTTGGAGCAGGTCAGGAACTAGGAACCGCTTCCAAATTAGTACACATCCCGAGTTAGTGACTTTGAAATATATGAAGTCAGGAACTCACAATGAATTTCCTGTTCGCGATCTCTACCCAACCGCCGAAAATATCATTGGTTGACGAACCAAAACGACGAAATTATCTCGTAATTTATGAAAACGTTTGTCACAATCAATCGACTTCAAAACATATTTTGCAGTAACAGAAGAAAAAAATCGTCAAGACTTAAGTGCTTTCTGGTACTGAAGGCAATCGTGCACTTGAGGCGAGGAGTTGAGGACAGATAAGATAGTCGATTTGGAATTCAAAACCTAACTGGCGTATATGCTAACTTCGGATATTACTCAGCCGTCCAATGTATCTAAAGTGCTCAGAAAAAAGGTTTTGACTTCGTAGATACTTATAACCATCCAACCATGTGGGTCACATCGGCATGGATCCTAAACATTAGTGTGTGAGGTGTTGGCGTTGTAACTAATAAGCGAAGTTGCGGAATCCATAAACGTCCTAACGCGACCCCATTCAAACGCTGTTCTCCTTCAAAATCTTGTTGGGTTCGACAATTAACCTCGCTAATATGCCACATAACTCTGAGGTGGCACACCATAATAATAAGTATGAATCCACATTGATGTTTGTAACAAACTAAACGACTACGGGCGCCGTCAAAACTCTTTGTTTATCTTTTGCTTGGCCGTCTATATTAAGGGCTTAAATCTTAATAATGTTTTAAAAAAAAAGTATTTACCCATTTTTATTTCCATACATTCCGTTTATTCATGTACGTTTACTTTTCCTTGTTTGGCCTTTTTTCTCTTGCGTCTTTGTGTAATTTGATCAGTCCTAGATTTGTGGTATTTTAACCACCTTGTTTAAAGTGACAGGAGGAGATTATTCTTTGAGAAAATGAATTTCTCATAAATTGCTTAATAAATCTGAGGGTGAAGACCACCAACCTAAAACGTTTCGAAGGTGTATTGGACATAACAAGTACAAAAGAAAACTGCAACTTCTGTCGTGCACGACAGAAATAATACATCATGTCATCTTTATTACATAAAGATGGCGTATTCAGCTTATTCACTTCATAGGCCCTGGAAAGATAATGAAATTTTTGGTGTAACCTAAACTTTATTGCTATCAAAGGTTTTTCATTTCATACAATGCATTTCTTTCTTTGAAGTATCCACAATGACATACTAAAAGTCCAAGAAAATCCGGGTTGGCAGAATATGTCTAATTTTGCATAAATTTCAAAATGTCCGCCATTTCAAGGACTTTTGCCCATACCTCTGACCGAGGATCGTATAGATGTACTGTTGTGTCTCTACCCATGTTTTGGGGTCTATAAACTAACTCAATAAGAACACCAATCACAATGTGTAGCTGAGTGGTTTAGAGGAGGCCTGATTTGCATCAATCCAATAGGCGGCCATTTGTTAGACTTTCCTTGAAATTTAGTTATGTTGAAATTTGTTTTCTGGTGTCCCCTTGCTTATTTATCAAAGAACATGATTATTAGTGCTATTTAAAGACACATGACTCCAACTTCTGTCAATTTTAATAATACAAGAGAACACTTGGAGACGGCCACACAATAAAAATGACACATTCCGAAAGAAAAAATCCTTTGTTCATTGTAAAGGCTTTTCTTGGTAGCTCAATGGCTTCATTACTGAAACCGTTCTGAACAGCTCGGAATAAGGAAAGTTTTCCTTTACTGTCGATAGATCCAGGGGCAATATTTTCATACTGTTTGTAAACACTCTTGTAGCGGTTTAGTCATGCAAATTTTTCCGTTTTATCTGCTTTGAACAATGCTACCACCCAATCGTTATTAGGTTGATTTTTAGTGATTTAACATGGCCATTCCCCGCCATCCATTCTATCCTTCGAGTGTGTCGACTCTGGCTAACTCTGCTTTTCCATTTTTTGGAAAGGGGGGTTTTTTTTTTTTTGATGAACAGAGGAGAGGGTGACCAGTAGAGGTAGACTCTAAGATTTTATTATGAGGTTAATCCACATAGATAAGTGTTTTTCAAGAAGATTTAATTTTTTACTTTGGCAATATCACTTAACTATACACTTAAGACTGAATTTCAGAAAGACATTTTTTGAGGAAAATGCAACCTTCTATTTAGCAAATGCCACATTATGAAACAATTATTGCTACTTACACTTAAATTTGTCAAATGAGACGTCAAATTTCAAAATTATAAAAAGTGAAATTTTTTGTCAATTGTTTGACCATATTCAAAAGTTTTTTTTCATTGCTGTGAGGAAACATCATCAGCCAAATAATTACGTGATTGTTTAACGGGATATATGTTTGAAATCGGATGCAAAATGTGCCTAACTAACAGTTACCCTGTTGTTAACACCCTTAAAACGATTGCGCGAGTTTTACCTTGTACAAAATCTTCACATGTGTTCTTTCCCTTATGTTATTATCCCAAACCATAACTCTCCCACCGTTATAGACACCCAACATTGTTAAAAAGACTATCGGTATGGGTTGAAAAATGGAACCGAGATAAGTACCATGCTAAGGACCTTAAAAGTTTATTTTTGCTTAAATAGGCCCACTTACAGAACTCACCCATATGCCCACAGATTTAAGCATATGTCGCAAACTTATTTTTGTACTTTTTTAAATTGAAAATTAATAACATAGTTAAGATTTATTATTTACAAAGGCTATGGATGAATTGGGGTATGTTGCCCTCCTCGAACTTTCTCCTGGTGCAAGAAGTGGGTGATTTGTTCTCACAATATTTATGTATTTTTCATAAAAAACACAAAAAATTTTTTGAGAAAAAAAATCGGACCCCCCCAGACCTTACCCGGATAAGGCCGCCAAAGTTTGACGGGATGGGTGAAGCCTCCTACACTTTACTAACTATGTACAATTGTACAACCTAATATTTGCTCTTAAATCAAGGTTTCCATGGGTGTTGTAATAAAACTTCATTTTTATTAGTTATGTACATTTTTAGGTTTTTCGTTCTTATTGAGCCCAAAATGCAAATTTTCCTACAACCTTTGTACACAAACCTGATTTCACCAAATTTTGCAGGGGCGCCGTGTCTTCTGACATCAATAGAAAACAAGATGCTGGTAATTTTGGTACATATTTTGGTATCAATGATAGTCCATTGATGCACAAAACGAAGTTGAAAGGGGTGTCTATGGAAAATAATTTATATGAAGTTACTCAAAGCCCCCCCCCCCGCTGGTTGGACATGTTACCAAAATAACCTGGTTAGACGAAGGTTAAACAATACCGTAATTATTGGTAAGGGTGCTATGGTAGATTAGAATTAATGCGCATGGTCCAGATTGCTAATAGCCTGTCCCACGACACCCCAGATTTACGGAGTGGTCAAAAGTTTGGTAATGTAGAAAGCTATTTTTCTCATTTACGCTGTGAAATCTCCGGCTAACGGATAGTTGGTTTGGATGTTATGAGCGATTAGTGATTTTACACCATACTCTAGGGGATACAAATATCACATTTTCATCTCTCATATCAAACGGGTGAACTATTGGGGAATGCCATCCTATCAAGATGCAAACTTAATATATTTAATAGGGTCTCATCTTTAAAATTAATGAGAGATCATGTGTCCACTCCTCACGGCCTAACGGCCGGATCTTGATCCTGAAGCAGGAGTCGATTCTCTTTTAAGACTGGTAGATGAAATGGACATATTTTTTCAGTGTTTGTTATTCTTACCATCTTGGCGCGCGTCCTATTGGCAAATTAAAAATTGCCAAATTTAGGGACGTATCAGATTGTCACAATTTTTACCGTTGGCTTTGCTTGCCTTGTCCATTTGTGATTTATCGATTATGGAAACCAGCATGCGGTTAGCATAAATCCAGTTATTTCGACTCGGTGTTGCCATTTTGCTCGTTGCTCTTGTTAACCAATCATCCGGCGTCCAGGTTGTGACGTTGTGCTTTTTGGATGTTTTTATGCCCGTTCGCGCCCGTTCTTCACTTGGCTTTCTCAACCGTTCATGCATGTTCCGAGTTTTATTCCGCTCCTCGAGATCAACTTTGAAATCTAGTTAGGTTGAACTTTCTATGTGGAATCGTTAGGGATTCGGATTTTCAGTACAAGATCAGCCAAGTCATACTCGGATTTATTAAGAAGAAATTAGATGAATATTGGACTTTTCTTTAATCCTGGTCATCATCATAAATTCGCTGGACATTGTGCTTCCATCACATGGATTTCTAAGGAGATACTCTTTAAATTCGAAGTGTACTACTGTTTAATAAAGGAAGTATACAGTTCAGTATCTCTTACACTCTTGATAAACCAGCGTATTTTAGTTTTGTTGACGGATTTGGTAACTCTCTTCGAATAACGCATTGATTGTAAGGTGGCGGTCGGTTCTGCATAATTCTGCTTTCAAGTAATTGTTATGGTGTTGATACAGTGGCTTAAGATGTCATAACCATGTGCGGAGCCAAAGTCGCAAATTTTGGAAGAAGGTTTATTTTACACCTACCGTTGTATTTATTCCGTCTGCGTAAACTATAGTGTTCCGGGTCCACCATGCCTCTTTCCATCTCAGAAACTGCAGTTCAAACGGTAAACTTTCTGGGTTTTTCTGGCAAGAGTCAAGCTGTGCTATCATTTAATATCCCAGGATCTACGAAGCTGGATACCGTTGAGGGAAGCATATAGAAGTAGCGTTTTAGCGGTTGGAGACCTACTACAATGCCGGTGCTATCCATGCCTATTTCCGTCGCAACACTGACGATTAAAACTGGTAAACTTCTTGATTTTGCGAGATGCCAAGCTTTGCTTCATTTAATATTCCAGGTTAAATGCCCGACTTACTGCTGAGGGAGCTGGAAAGTTTTAAGCTGTTGGCAGACCTACTCACAACCACCTTGATACGGACATGTATTTTCAGGTACGCTTCTATCTAAATGGTGATGCCACGAACCAATTTGGGGTTTTGCAGTCTACAGAAATTCAAACATATTGTATAGAACTAGTCATTTTTTCTTTTCGCCACCGGTATAATTGATTCTTCCTTTCTCCATACTGTTAATCTCTGTCTCTCCTCTGTTCAAGTGTTGCAACCTGTAATTGCATATTAATACTCTTTAAAAAAAATACTTCATTGTATACGAGACCATCTTATTCAATCTGTTGAAAAATTCATTCATCGCACCTCAGCTCATTGAGTCAGGGGCCTCACACATGCCATTTCACACCTTTATTTACCTCAATCCTCGTTTAGCTGCTGTTGCGATGCTGTATGTTTCGTGCTTAATTGGCCTCTATCTCCCTCATTTTTATGCCCTATGTTGTTGGACTATATTTGTGTTGATGTTACTACAGCGGGCTTACTTTTTAGTTGGGACGCGCGATAACCCACACCTCATTTGCGCGTCAAGCGGACATGGAGATTCACCGCATGCGTGACCAAATACGCACCGTAGATAGGTGTGTGTTTCCCTGCCCACATAGGCTACACGCGCTGGTGTTCGTTCAAGTCCAACAATATCTACTCAGTCTATAGTCAACAGATATCACCGATTTTATGTCAAACGCTCCATGAGATTATCTGATTTGTTGTAAAACAATGCACTAGGCCTAAGCGCCTCGTGATTAAAAGTGGAGGGAAGGAGTTGATTGACTAATTTAGAAGGTTGTTTTTTTCTTCCTTTTCTCTTGCTTTCCTCCGTTCCCCCCGCCCTTACTTCCCGCCTTAATAATTCTATTCAAGCCGTCGATGTGTGTGTTGTGTGCCAGTAAACTTGGATACTGATTAGTTCGCTTGTAGAGGTTAAACCCGGTTGCTAATTCCAGTATAGTAGGTCTTTAGGTGCCTGTGGTCTCGCGTGCCCTGGTCCTTAGGTTTGGCGTCTTTTAAGTAAATGTTTTCGTTTCGGTTATTTGCCCCAGTTTTCCATAAGTGTCTATACCGGTGTCGAAAATTATTTTTGGGTTGGTTTCTTTGTTAAACTTAAGCTTAAATTCTTCACCAACTGTCATATAGATAGGGTTTGTTCAACATTTGATAGTCCGGGTTTTTAAAATTGTAGGTAAGTTCTTGTGGCAACGTTTATCCACGCCTGGTCGTATAATTAAACCTTGTAGTCTATGTCGTTAGATTGCGGTTGCAAGGTGGTTTTATGTAGCATTGTGTCATGTGAAACACACCCACTTTATTTGCTCCAGTGTGCCTTTGTGCATTGGTTAGGTTTTTAAGGCGTTGAATATGTTAAATTTAAAATGTCAAGAGAGCATGCATTTGACCTCTGATAAATAGCAACTCTAACCACTGCCATTGTGTGTTTTGTCTTGTTGAGCTTTCTAGTCTATTTCGGGTCCATTTATTTCATAATCTCATTTTTGTTTTATCATCAATAAATTTGCGTTTTCAGCGTGTTTGCTTTCAAGTTTAGGTATTTATTCACGTCTGAGTTATTTTTTCATTGTTCTATTTTGTTTAATTTATATGCTCTCAGCTTCGTCAGTCTTCTGTCATCTTCAGTAGATATGTTGAAAATTTTTAAAGTTGTTTCCTTCATGCAAGTACGCATCCGTTTGCATAAAAATTAATGGTTAGCTTCGACTAGTCACTGTTTTGTCACTGTTGTGGTGCTGTAATTGGTATGTATGTCTGTTAAAGAAGCCATTTTTCTTTTAATGCTCTTTCTTTACCCTTTGAACTTCGAATTCCTTACCCCTTCCCTATTGAAGTCTATTTGAGGATCATTTGCTTCAGGTTATTTTGTTTTAGGCAGTTTTATTTGGAAGTGGCTTAGGTTTTCCGGCATTTAAGAAGCGCTGCGGCCGTCCCATGTTTCTCAGGTATTTTTACCCCAGACTTATCCTCCCGTTAGTTGAACGCTCTCACCTATAACTCATTACTAAGGGTCGTCGTTTTTGTTTGACTTTAGGCTTTATGGAATGTCCTAGAGCCTTTTGAATTGAGAGATATCTGTCTATAGCCATAGCTCTGGTTGAATCTCCTCCAGCGGGTTTACGCACAGTTTCTGTTCTGGTATTGATAGCTATCCGCACGTTCGTGATTCAATTTAAAGTCATCCTCAAACGGGCGACGCTGACTCCTTTTAACTTATCGCCGTTCTTCACTGTTGGCTTTCTCAACCGTTTCACATTTCATGTCAGATTTGTTCTATCCGCTCTCGAGATCAACGTTGAAATCTGTTACGTTGAAATTTCTATGTGGATCGTTAGGATTCTGGATTCAGTACAAGATCAGCCAAGTCATACTCGGATTTATTAAAGAAGAAAGTAAGATAATATATAATATTGGACTTTCTGTTAACTCGTCAATCATCATTAACTTTCGTCTGGACATTGTGCTCTCATCAATGTGATTTCTAAGCAATACTCTTTAAACTAAGAAGTCGTACTATCGTTTAATAAAGGAAGTAATCAGTCAGTATCTGTTCAATCTTGATAAATCCAGCGTATTTTAGTTTGTTGCGCATTTGGTAACGCGCTCCTCTTTCGAATACGCCATTGATTGTAAGGTGGCGTCGGTTCTGCTATTCCTGCTTTCAAGTAACGTTTTAATGTGGTTTTGATCAGTGTTCTTACAATGTCATAAACATTGTGCGGAGCCAAAGTAGCAAAATTTTGACCAGGTTTCATTTACACCTATCCCTTTGTATTTATTCCTATGCGGTAGACACTATAGTGTTCCGGTGTCCATCCATGCCTATTTCCATCTCAGAACTGCAGTTCAAACCGGTAAACTTTCTTGGAATTTCTGCAAGATTCAAGCTGTGCTTCATTTAATATCCCAGGATCTACGAAAGCCGGATAACCGTTGAGGGAAGTCTATAGAAGTACGTTTAAGCTGTGTTGGCATACCTACTACAATGCCGGATGCTCATCCATGCCTATTTCCGGTCGCAACACTGCAGATTTAAAACTGGGTCAACTTCTTGATTTTTGCGAGATGCAAGCTTTGCTTTTATTTAATATCCAGGATCTACTAATGCCGAATACTGCGGAGTGGAGTGAAGCTGGAAGTAGCGTTTTAAGCTGTTGGCAGACCTACTCCACAACAACCTTGGTATGGACATGTATTTTCAGGTACGCTTCTATCTAAATGGTGGCTGCCCACTTAACAATTTTTGGTTTTGCGTCTACGAAATTCAACATCATTGTATAGAAACTAGTTCGATTTTTTCTCTTTCGGCCAAACGTTTATAGAATTGATTCTTCCTTTCTCCATACTGTTAATCTCTCTCTGTCGCTCCTCGGGGGTGTGTTCAAGTGTTGCAACCTGTAATTGCATAGCTATTAAGACTCTTTGTTTAAAAATACTTCATGTATTCGTCAACCATCTTATTCAATCATTTTGACAACTTCATTCCATCGCATCAGTCAGCCATTGAGTCAGGGGTCACTCACACATGCCATTTCACGCCATCTTTGTTTACCTCAAGCATCGTAACTTGTATGCTTGCGATGCTTGTATGTTTTCGTGCTTTTATTTGCCTCTAAATCACCCTCATTTTTATGTCCCTAGCTTGTGACTGATCTCTTGTGTTGAGTTACTAACAGCGGGATTACTTTTAATTGGGCCTCGCGCTAACCACACCTCATTTTGCTTGCGCGTCAAGGGACAATTGAGCTTCACGCCTGCTTTTACAAATTTAACGCATCGCTAGAATAGTTGTGTTGGGGGGTTTCCCTGTCCCACATAAGCTACACGCGCTGGTGTTCGTTCAATTCCAACAATATCTATTCAACTATAGTAACAGATATCACCGATTTTATGTCAAACGCTCACTGAAATATATCTGAATTTGTTTGTAACAATGCACTGCTGCCCTAAGAGCCTCGTGTTAAAAGTTTGTGATTTTTGTATTTCTAATTTTTTTGGGTGTGTGGTGTGTGTGCCAGTAACCTTGGATACTTCTTAGGTTCGCTTTTTGGGGGGTTATATGTACCCCGGTTGTGCATAATTTCGCAGTATAGTAGGACCTTATGTGCCTGTGGTCTCGCGTGCCCTTGTCCTTAGGTTTGCGGTCTTTTACCGTACATGTTTTTTGTTTTGGGTATTTATTTGCCCCAGTTTTCCATAAGTGTCTATACCGGTGTCGAAATTTATTTTGTTTGGTTTTTTGTAAACTTAAGCTTAAATTCTTCACCACTTGGTCATATATATATGGGTGGGTTTGTTCAACATTTGTTAGTCCCCGGGTTTTTAAAATTGTCAGGTAAAGTCTTGTTGTTGCAACGTTTTATCCCCGCTTGGGCGTATAATTAAACCTATAGTCTAATGTTCGTTAGAATGCGGGTGCAAGGTGGTTTTTTAGTAGCCTTGGTCATTTGAACCCCACCACTTTATTCGCTTCCGTGGTGCCTTATGTGCATTGGTTAGGTTTTAAAATGCTTTGAATATGTTTAATTTAAAATGCATAGCATCATTTGACCATCTTGAAAAATAGCAAATCTACCACTGCCATTTTTTGGTGTTTTGTCTGTGTGAAGGCTTATCTGAGTCTATTTCGGGTCAAGTTTATTTCAATAAATCTCATTTTTTTTTTTGTTTATCATCAAAAATTTGCGGTTCAGCTTGTTTGCTTTTCAAGTTTAGGTAATTTATTTCAGTCTGAGTTATTTTTCATTGTTCTATTTTGTTTACAATTTATAGGACTCTCAGTTAGGTGCGTCTTTCTGGCATCTTCATCAGTGAAATATGTTTGAAATTTTTAAGTTGTTTCCTCCTTCATGCAAGTAGATCCGTTTTGCATAAAATTAATGGTTTCGCTTTCTACAGTCACTGGTGTTTTCCCTTTTGTTGGTGCTGTAATTGGGGGTATGTATGTCTGTTAGCCAATTTTCTTGATAATTGCTACTTTTTCTTTACCCGTTGCTTCGAATTTTCCTTACCCCTTACCCCCTGCATTTGAAAGTCATTTGGGATCAGTTGGCTTCATGTTCTTTTGTTTCCAGTTTATTTGGAAGTGCTTTAGTTTCCGCATCTAAGCGCCTGCTCCGGCCATGTTTACAGGTATTTTTTACCCCAGATCTTATCCCTCCCAAGTTAGTTTATATCGCTCTCGACCTATAACTCATTACATGGTCGTCGTTTTTGTTTGACTTTAGGCTTTATGGAATGTCTTAGAGCTTTTGATTTGAGAGGAGATTCATGTCTATATAGCCTAAGCTCTGGTGAATCTCTTCGCAGCGGGTTCACGCGTTCTGTTCTTGTATTGCGTATCCGCACTTTCGTGATTCATTTAAAGAAGTCATTCACGGGCGACGCTGACATCCTTTTAACGATCGCAGGTGCGTGTAATTTCTTTTGACCAGTCTACTTATTTTTAATTGCTAATTTTTTTGCTGCTTTGCCTGAAAGAGCCGGTGCAGGAAACTAAGTTCCCACATGTGTGAGCGTCTAACAACATGTTAATGCCTGTAAAGATTAACTGTCTTTTAGACGAAGGAGGGGAAATCTTTTACATTTGGGTACAAGCGCTGAAACGTTGGGTACAGCATTCAATGTTAAACTGTCATGAATGGTATTGGGTGGCAAGACACCCATCACAACGGGCACAGTGTTTGACTGTCTTGCCTTAGCCCATTTAAACTTATTCGCGCCAGTCTTGAATAAGGGAGAGTTGTCTCTTGCATATTGGCGGGAGCGTCGGATTTTCTATGGTGGCCCGAGTAGTTTCCTCTTATTACATTTAAGCTCATTGAGGCCAGTTTTTAAACGCAGTCGATAAAAATTTGGTGTCAGCACATTTTTAAAATGCTCTTATGCTCCATATTCATTCAGGGCTTTGCATTTTTGGGACAAATTCCTTTCTTTTGTTTTGTTTTCTCAATAATATTTATAAAATTTACCGTTTTTATTGAGCGCTTAATCCGTAACCAGGCTCAAAGCGCGTTGTCAATTATTAATTATATTATTACGTAACGGCTCCTTCCAAGGAAATACGTCACATCATTCGCTTAATTAGATGACTGCTCCAGTCATGGCCTTACAAATGCAGGCCTCGGCAGCTCGTTTGTAATAGTCCCTTTGCAGCTCCTCAGATTTCACTTGGTTCGGACGAGCATTTTGTTTTTTTAGGTATCTTGCCCAGAAATACATTTCACGGTGACCACATCAATCAATCAATCAAATGATTTTCTATATTCCTCACAGAAGCAATTTTACAATAACTAGCAGTACAAAGTTAAATACAGCCAATAAACGTTTTTAAAAAAGTAAAGTGATAATTTATAGCATTATAAGTGTCCAAATGTAGTATAATGCAACACTAAGTTATTAAAGCTGAGTATGGGCTCGACTCTCGATTTCGTCGGTCTATTGTCCACGAGTCCTGCATTTTTTCCCACTAGTCCCACACGTGCTCTAATCTAGAGTTCTTTCACAAATCAATTTCAATTCGTAGTGCTGTTTATTTATTTGGCGAATTGGTTGTATCACGTGGCTAGTTGCTGTTTAGTCACTATTTTATTATTTTTTGGTATGCCACTATAAACGATTTCTCACAAAGTAATCAAATCGCGCTCCCGATTTTTCATCCAAGTACCTTTTTTGCCTCTATTGGATTGGAATTGTTGTAAGAACCCCTGAAGTGGCTAAAGCGTATCACGACGCCTTTTTTGTCATGAAAATTTCGATTTTTATGTTTGTTTAATATGGGAATCGGGTTCCGACTTTGGTTCTGGTCGGATATTGCCTAGCTCTTTATTATGGTGAAATGTGAAACTTGGTTCATGAAGAAATGCGTCATGAATTAAAATCACTTTGTTATTGCCGGCAACCCAATGGCAATACAGTTTCGTACCACCATTGTAATTTATCCTGTTTAGCATCGGGGGGGGGGGGGGGGGGAGGGGGGGGGGTAGAGCAAGTTACCTATGGGTAACTTGTTTGGAGGCTTATTTCCATCTGGTATTCGCATTCCTTTCATTAAATGTCATTATGCAATTCACTTCCATTTTCTGTGGGGGATAGTGCTATTGCTATTATGCCATACTGCTCTATTTTAAAGCTTGATTTGGTATGATAATACCATCGCTTTTCTGGCTGGTATAATGTTGCGCTGCATAATGTGGAAGAGCTTATAAGAATAAGGCATTGTGCAAATTAATATTGTGTTAAATTGACTATTGATGATGTGTTGGCTTTCCCCTCATCGTGATTTGACAGTGATCAACATGATTTCGATGTTGACATTTCTGCTCATCTAGTAAATTAACGTTTTTTAAGTTAACTATTTATGTGTTAGCTTTCTGCTCAACATGTAGAGATGTTGGCTTTCCGCCATCCTAGAATTGGGGAATGATTATAAAAAATTGCTATAACTATTTATGTGTTAGCTTTCCGCTCATCATGTAGAGATTTTGGCTTTCCGCTCATCTAAACTTGAATGCTTCTAATAAATTGCTGAGAAATCTCTAATTGTATGCTTATGAATATAAAATTGCTGTGGTAAATCTTTAAATGGTTTTTTGCCGCTGGCCTCTTTTGATCCTAGACAAGTTTTAGGCTGATGCCTATTTGAATTAAAATTGCATGAGAAGCGGCGAGAAAGGCCGCTACCTACTTCTTGCCTCCTTGCTTTGTCTTTTCCCTCCCTCCTTGCCGTGTGAGAAGATAAATCCGATATGGAACCAGCCTGCGGTTAGCATAATTCCAGTTATTTCGACCCGGTGTTGCCATTTTGATTGCTCTTTGCTCGTGTTAACCAATTATCCGGCGTCTAGGTTGTGACGTTGTGCTTTGTTTTGGCTTTGTTTTTATGGCCGTTCGCGCCAGTTCTTCAATTCTTCACTGGCGTTCTCAACCGTTTCATGCAGTCAGATTTTTATCCCTCCCACCACTCCCTATCTTCATTAATCTTTGTACCTGCATATTTACTCGTTCTTTGGGCTTCAATTCCACTACCAGGTTGAGTTTTTAAGGAGCCACTCTTTGAGTCTCATAAGTTCCTTAGCTGTTTCGGCTTGAATTATCCTTGTGCCGTATCCGCGCACATATATCAACATTCATTCTATTTGTGAGTCATGCTCGTCTAGTAAATTCTTTTTGGCTATTAAGTTCATTTGTCATTTTTTGATATTTTCATGTCTATTTCAGCTGTGTATGATAGTACTCGTTCTCTAGGCCTTCATTCATCCAATATCGACTTTAGCTTACGCTTTGTGTTTCAGAATTCTTGCTATTCCGGCCTTGTAATTCATCTTTGTTGTCGTATCTTCGCGGCATATATATCAGCAACTTTTATTATTTTGTCCGCATGTTCATCTCCCTAATGCTTATTGGCGTTTAAGTGCAATTATGTCATTTTTTAAAACACGTTCGTCTCCTGTATAAGAAATGTAATGTGCCCTATTGGCTCTCACTATGTTCCAACTGTAATTCTTGTAGCTTAATATAAATGCAAATTATGCAATTCACTTCCATTTTTGTGGCCTGATATTAAGTGATTTTCAAACATTATCATTTTCCAGTATTTAATTTACCAATCCTGTGGTGGCCTTATTGGCCTAAACTACATTATCAGGTGTCTACTCGAAGGAGTGCCGTGTTGGTTAATACCTCTCCTTTTTGTGGAATGAGATTAAGTCATTGCTAGAATGCCATACTGCTCTCTATTAAATATTGATTTGGTATGATAATACCATGGCTGTTCTGGCAGGGTAATAAATGTTTGCTTGCTGCTCATGATGTGAAGAGATTATAAGATGAAGTACATTGTGCAAATTAATTTGTGGTTACTTGACTTCTTTGATGTGTTTGCTTTTCGCTCATCATGTGATTTGACAAGTGATCACAATGATTTAGATGTTGATTTCTCTCATCTAGTAAAATTAACAGTGTTTTAAATTAACTACTGATGTGTTAGCTTTCCGCTCATCATGTAAAGATGTTGGCTTTTTCCGTGCTCATCCTATAAAGATGCATGATTATATAAAATTGCTGATAACTATTGGGATGTGTTATCTTTCCGCTCATCATGTAGAGATGTTGGCTTTCCGCTCATCTTATAATTTGAATGCTTATAATAAAATTGCTGAGATAATCTCTTAAATTGAATGCTTATAATATAATTGCTGTGTAAATCTTTAAATGGTTTTGCTTGCCGCTGGCCATCTTTGATAATAGCACAAATTTTAGGCTGATGCCTATTTGAATTAAAATTGCATGAACGCGAGGAAGGCCGCTACCTACTTCTTGCCCTCCTTGCTTTTGTCTTTTTCCCTTCGTCCTGGGCCGTGGTGAGAGATAAATCTAATTAAAGGAAGAAGGTGTCTCATCCTTCATATTTTGCAATTCACATTGGCAATAATTGGATCTCAAAATTTATGTTTATAGACACAATATTGACTGCCTTTGTGGCTCGGATTTCGAGATGTGGACAAAAATTCCTATCAAAATGGGCGGCCATTTTGGATTTATGCAAATTTAGCCGATCCAAACATCCTCTGGCTATTAGTCTTGTCATAACTGTGTCACAGACCTTGAAAACATGGGTATAGGTACCGTAATTATTCTGCTACGAGTTTCAGAACTCGAGTATTAACAAAAATCTATCAAATGGCGGCCATTTTGAATTTATGCAATTATGCAAATTATTTTAATTTTAACGAGTTTTTTTTATTTTTTAGGATATCATTTTAGGTACCTTAAGCAAATGCATTGTGCAAAAACTTTGATAGCAATTTGTTCACATGTAATACCCACAGACCAAGTTTCATCAAATCTTAGTAATATCATATTAAATTAAAAAAAAATCTTGGGTTCGAAAAAAATCGAGCGCTTTTTTCTGGAAATGTCCCTTCATGTCTCTTTAAACTTGAAAAATGCCTTTTGATGGGACATAGTGTGTCGTTTGTTGCTTTTTGCTACAATTGGAACTTTTGGTCTTAAAATGTAGATAATGGTCCCAGGAATCCAAATCACATTGTTACCATTTTTTTAATCCCTTTGCTTTGGCGGTGCCATCTTGACTTTCAAATGGCCTCTATTTTCAACATCCTTTTTGCTCTATAATCTGACTTCTTGCTGAGCAACATAGAAGGTTCAACCTTGGTGGCCATACCTATGTTTTTTGATGTCCAGGAACACAAAATGTCACTTCAGAAAGTCGCAGTTGGTTTCCTTCCTCCTTCATGCGGCATCTGATTTTCAAAAGGCCGCCCCGTCTCGACATTTTCTCTATCTAGACTTCTAGCACCGATAGAATGGCCCAAGTTGGAGCCAATAACCCCAATGTTTGTGATGTCAAGAACACACAATATTAACAAATCCGAAAAGTCACCACAGATTGTTTCATTCTGGCGGCCATCTTGGAATTTCAAAATGGCTGCCATTTTTAATATACCTTCGTCCAATATCTGGACTTTTCTGATAAAACATAAAGGTCATTTGGTGGCAATAACCCATGTTTGTGTGATGTCAAGGTAACACATTTATTACATATCAGAAAGCTCGTATATGTTTTCCTTCAGGTGGCCATCTGAATTTCAATTCAAAATGGGTCCCATTTTTAATAATATATACTTCGGCCAATATCTGGACTTCCTGAGCAACATAAAGGCTCCATTGGTAGCAATACCCATGTTTTGTGATGTAATTGATATTGATGTTGTGGGCAGAGTGTCACCGGAAAGATAAGGGAACATCCCCAACAGAGAAGGGTGCTGGAGACCTGGCGAATCCCAGCTACTTACTCATGTGACAATGACAAGGCTGGATTGTTTACAACGTAGCACCAGGGTTTAAAGCCCCGGATTTGCCTTCTGTGCTTCTGAATCAACATTGGTCTCTACTAATTCGATATGGGTTGGTCCTCAAGCCTACTGGAAGGTCCAACCCTTTATATTGAAAGGATGCAGGATAACTTGTTTAACGCAAGTCTGCTATTCACATCATCATCAGACCTATCAATAACTATCAAGAAAGAAGAACTTGTCCTTACGTCCCAATTGTAATGTATTGATGTCACGCTGCGTACCAGATTGTGCACAGCAAACATCTAATACCGTGATTCATGGCTACGCACTTATTACAGCCTCTCCTGGAAGTATAAGACAAAGGCAGCTACATGTGTGGGGTTTCTTTTCTACTCAAAATCAGCGTGTCAGCCTTGTCAAATGACTGATGCATCCTGAAGCTTACACCGATGGGTAATCCTGAAATAACAGTATTTGTGCTACCAACCATATGAAACTGGCTCCCTCCGCTTTTTACCATTGACTGTCCACTGCCACCGGTGCAGTCCCAGCCCTAATCTTCTGTGCATCCCCTGGAGATTGCGGTGCTAGACTTGGCCCTGGAGCCGCGCTGTTTCTCCGTGCACGAGGCGAGTTTCCCGCTGATTTGAGGTGTGGGTGAGGGAATTCGTGAAACGGTTTAGTCTTTGTTGCCACTGGCAATAAAATCCAAACTCAAGCAAGAAGACTGTGGACATACCGTCGCCAAATGGAGAACTTATATTCCAGTTGGAATACATTCTGGTCAGAGAGGGATGAATTACCAAGCATTAAGAACCTACAACACTTTTTGAAGCTGGTATCGATCTGATCATAGAATTTCCTCTTGCATCAAACAGGATAAGTTACGGTCAGATTAAACCCCTCCTTAGGTCCCATGAAAATAATTGACTGGAGAAAGGTAATGGGAGATACCACGCTCTGCGAGCATTATACTGTAGCAGTACATAACAGGTTCAACACTCTAGTTGATGAGCTTGAAGATTTGAACCCCAGCACAGTATATAAAGCCATCCCTCAGCCACAAAGAACTTACATTGGAGATCATACCTGCTTTGATGATGCTTACACCGTTGTAACTGAGGAGCATATTAAGTCCAGGCGAATACTTATACCCTGCATCTCAAATACAAGCATGCTGCTGCCTGTGAGGCACTGAGGGAGCTGACCTTATAAGAAAGCTACCCCACCTATAAGATCAAAGGTAAACAACTGCAGAGCGCCGTCGACATATGTTTTCAGCACATTATTTCTCATATACTTGGCAAACCAGTCCAGAATAACACTAACCTTGATGAACCTTTCTTCAATCACAATATAGCAGATGCCTTTCCTCACAAGACTGGACCTTCACTAATAGGAGGACTCCCGATCTGCCTTAATAAACTGAACAACACCAAGCCACCTGGTCCTGACAACATTCCAGCAGTAATCTGGAAGATCCCTTTTAATGATCAACTGTTGGAATTTTGTAACGAACCTACATGGGAAACAAACCCAGCTGCCTTATTATATTGACATCCTCATTGACTTCCAACAACCCCACAAACTAACAGATGAATCCAACCGTCCTACTGGCCTCTAAGACCACAACTCAATGCTGCTCAACCGCAAATGTCAAGTTCCTCATCAGACTCCCATTCCATACGAAACCCAAAATAGTTTTCGTAAGGCTATCAACACTACCTCAGAATACTTGCCCTCAGAAGATCGGGGGTGTACTCAGTGGAAAGGGTAGGTACTATGTGCCTCTGATTTGGGTCACATTTTCCCCCTTACTATAACAATGGGTCATTTTTTCCCACATATTGATGGTCATTTTTTAGGTCATTGCTACTATATACATGTGGGTCCATTTTTTCATTTTTGGTTGCAATTTACTAGGAAATGGTCATTTTTCTGATTTGCAGGTAAAATTCACAATGAAATTGGTTGATTTTCTGATTTTTCGGAAAAGTTACTATTAAATGGACTGATTTTACTAAGATTACTATGAAAAGGTGCGAAATGTCCAGTCCACTAAGAAATGGTCGAATTTCGGACCAACTCTATAACTGGGTTTCATATTTTTGTACAATTTTGGTCACTATAAACTGGGTCGATTTTTACCTGGCTGACGCACACCTGTCCCCAATGTTGGGTCAGACCCACCCCGGGGAGGCTCATAAAAGAGTTTGAGAATTTTTCAAAAGAAAGCTCAATTGTGTTTTGTAGACTTTTCCCAGGCTTTTGACAGTGTCCACAGGATGTATGCTGCATTTTATTACCAACTATGGGTCGCCATACGAGACTGCCAAAGCAAATTACCATCTTTAGAAACCCATCTAAGCTTTTGTGCAACCATGGATGGGCCCCACAACGGAGTTTCCTAACACTACTGGACATCCTCCAAGAAATACCCTAGCTCCCTATCTCTTTTTACTCTATAATTTCTTGATTAAACAGATGACCAATCTAAATTTTTAATTAAAATTTTTAATCTATTAGATTTATATTCAATGTAGTTTGATTTAAATGTTTATCTAAACTTTTAGATTTGTCCCTGATAAAAATCCAATTAGATTGATCTTTTTTCAATCTAGAATTTAGAAGAGTAATTCGTATTTCATTACATCTCAATCATGTCTTGACATAAGGACGACAAAGGACTCATCATCAACTCCAAGTGTTTTCTAGACTCAACATCAGCATCGCCCAGACCTTGACTTTGCAGATGATCTAGCTCTAACACCCGATCTGATCTGTGGTGCACAAGATCTACCAACATTACTTGGGAATGCTGCAGACAAAGTCGCCTACATCCAAATGCCAAGAAGACAGAATAAATGACCATCAATGAGGAAGATAATCATCACCTATATGCACTACAGACTGTACCACTCAGTAACCTGGGGTCCCTATGTTGGTCCGACAGCAAGAGAGACTTCCTGTCACGCAAGGACAAGCTTGGAATGCCTGCAATAAACTACACCAGCCTATGGCAATCTGGCTTACTCTTCAATCCAAGCTTTGAAGATAGTTCCTGTTATATTGATCTGAGACCTGGAATAATAAAGAGCTATAGGATAAACTGGAGTGTCACCTACACCAGTCTTCTTAGGCGAGTACAAACATATCCTGGCGTAGCACATGACCCAAGCACAATATATGGAGATGTCCCTCCAATCTCATCTTCTTTTTGTGCCCAACGCCGTGCACGATTTGCCGGTCACTGTGTATTGTGCAATTGACTCAAGTAGTCTCGGGACACCACATTTTGGAGGTTACCAGTGCCCAAACCGGGTATCACGCCCCTTTAACTAAATTGATTTGATTGCTCGAGACATGCAGGGCGGATCCACTCGACATCCCCAACTTAATGACAGACAGGGACGTTTGGCGCTACATGGTTGAACAGCACTGGGCCTTTTGGCGGCCGCTAGATAGATAGTTTGGGTATTGGTTTCAATACATTGAAATGGCACTGGACAGCTGGACAGCAATAACATTGAAATCTATATACAAACTTATTAAACATCCAGAGCTATGGCTCTCTCAAGATTCTATGATTTAAGTGGTTCGGACGAAGCATATGTAAAAAATATTGCCATTTTTGATATTAAAAGATGGCTGTCAAAGAAAACATCTGCTACTTCTGATGCAATATATATTTCCTTTAACATCACAAACATGAGTATTGCCACCAATGGAGCCGTCAAATGTTGCCCAAAGTCAAGATAAATTGAGCGAAGTAACTTAAAATGGCAGCCATTTTGAAATTCAAGATGGGCCTGCGAGGCACAATTGGCAACTTTCTGGCTGTAATATATGTTTTCCTTGACATCACCAACATTGTCACAATTGAGCTTTCCATATTGCTCAGAAGTCCCGATATTGGGGAGTACATGTTAAAAATGGCGGCCAGGGTTTGGTAAAATTCAAACAATGTCCGCCGTAGGGAAACAAGCGATTTTTTTGATTATTTGGCATTCACTGACATCACACTGGGTTTTGCCACCAGCTTGAGCCTTCTATTTTTAGCAGGAAATGGGGGGGGGGGGGGGTGGTCATAATAGAGAGCAAATATGTTTAAAATGGCTGCCATTTTGAAATTCACGATGTCCCAGCCTGAAGGAAACTATCTTCGACATTCTGATGTGATAGTTGTGTTCCTTGACATCACAACATGGGTATTGCCACCATTTGAGCCTCTGTTGCTCCGAAGTCCAGATATAGAGCAAGTTGTGAAAATGGCAGCCTTTTGAAAATCAAGATGGCCGCCAAACGGAGGGAATAAACCCAAAATGGTACCCATTTTGACTTTGGATTCCTGGGACCATTATCTCCTTTTAAGACGCACAATTCCAATGTAGCAAAAAGTCCGCCCAACAAATCTCAAACCATTAACACAACCGCCCCATACTATCTTCACCTCTGACTAAAGAACCCATTATAACCGTATCCTCAAAAACATCCAATTTACTCTTATTCGTCAATGTTTAAACTCAATTAGATTCGCTCAAATGATGCAACAAAACATGTAACAAGAGCATCCGGATCGTGTATATCCTTGCCTCGTCGAAAGTCTTAACAACATGTGAGATGCCTGTCACACATAACCTTCATGCGTGCTTGACAAAAATAATTGCTAATTAAAGTAGGTTTGTATACACTAGTCTTGAACTTGCATTGCCTGTGATGTAGTAGTTAACATTTATTGCCTATGGGTAAAACTAAGGCACTGGTGAATGACTCTTTGGATTTTTTTTTTTTTTTTTTTTTTTAATTCAAAATAATATTTTCTATATATGTACCCTCACGTATATAAGCTCTGATATGACTACAGTGTGCCCCAAAAAGAAAATATGATCCATACTACCGTAGGGCATAACCGTTTGCCGACTTTCTTTTTCAAGTTTTCCAGTCGTTGCCCCGGCAAACATGTAATCTTCATGATCTATTTTAACCAACATACGAACCTACCAAAGAGGCGATGCCATAGCCTGCATGTGGTTGGCTTGACCCGTGTATTAAAGACAATACAGTACATGGTTGCGTATACAAATTCCGACTTCAGATAAAAAGGCCTTTCCCTGTCAAAGGTTCCAGATATTGAACACCAGTTAACCTGTACAGTTTTGACCGCATGTCCGTGGTTATACTGTACTGGTGTGTATGGCACGCTGGAGCAGGCATAACATAGTCAGGTCACTATTTTCAAATATTATTTTTTGTTGGCTTTTTATTGAGATTTTCTAATTTTTTTGCATTTTTCTAAAGATCACTGTCCACAGACACGAACATCAATGTGGGCTGTTTTTTAGATCGCAATATAAGCGGCCATGCAACAACATTACCATCATGGGCTCTGGCTGCCATCTTGAAATTCAAATTGGTCATCTGAGGGAAGTTTGGTGTTTGCCATACCCAGCCTCTGAAACTAGTAGAGGCATGATTGTGGCATCTATACCCATGTTGTTTCAGGGTTCCCCAGAAATCCAATAATCACTCAATACAACAATGGACCATGTGGATGTGTGGAGCCATCTTGGAATTTCAAAATGGCCGCCATGGGAAGACGTTTGCCAACATAATCGGTCTTTAATAATAATAATAATAAACCATTCTTATAGCGCATTACACACAGTCCCAATGACATGTTATACCAGTAGAAGCATGATTCTGTGTCTATACCCCAGTCCTTACCCATTTTCAGTGTCAAGGAATCCAAAATAACATTGTGAACACCAACGGATGATTGGTGACGTGGCAGCCGTACTTGAATTATCAAATGTAAAAGGTTTTGCCACACATGTAGCGAACACATAATGTGCACAGTAGTAGTACAAAGTGTCCCCGTACAAAATGGAGTGAAACAAAGTTCAATTTTGAGCTTGAAACTTTTGTCTTTAACCATGCCGTTAACATGTAGCTGACATTATTTGTCTGACACTGACACTTTGTTAACAGGCTCGCAATCAGATGGCGACGTGGCCTGTCATATTCAAAGATCTTTAAAAGCTGAAATACCACAATCTCTCTATATTTAGTTAACATCCATAATTTTTAATAAAAGGGTAATTAAAGTAGTTGATGTAATCATTGTCTTCAAGTTGTCTATTCGTCATATTGATTTTTTGCGTTTGTACACATGCTTAAAATGACATGGCACCACATCATGATACGTTCAAAATCTCAAAAACACCTGATATTAGTATTATCATACCCCTAAATTTCCGATTTACCATTATACAGTCATATTAGGGAATAATGATTGGTTAAATATCCATAAGTTTAAGATGGGGCCAATACATTACTCATATTATGGCAGGTTTTATAGGTTAAAGACCTGAGCTGGAGGGTGCTTGCCTGTGTCGCAATTTTACGCAAAAAATCCCGGGTTCGAATCCCGGTGTGTACTTGCTGGGATTGTATTCGGGCTCAATTCTGGATTTAAATCTGTATACGAGCTATTGATTAATACATAATACCGCTCTCCTCCACGTTCACTTAGAATTGGCAATGAAATCATGAAAGCATCCGTTCCTTCGGAGGGGACGTTAAACCATCGGTCCCGTGTACGAGAGTCACACTTACATGCACATCGCAGTCAGTGTCGATAAGATAGGGTGTAAACCCCTTACTGTTCCCATCCGCCCCCAGTCTAAAGCGGGCCATTTAGGAGCGGGGTCCGTAGCCTTGATACCCGGCCCCGATCAGCTTACTCAGCTGAATAAATCCTAACACCACCACAAACCACTACTAATGACTTTGTGGACACGACAAGAAGAAAGAAACAGATCCTGAAAGATGCCCCATATTTGGCCACCAATTGACTTTTAATGCCATTTTAACAAAATAGACATTTCAGATCAATGACTTGTACCAGTTCTTATATCAGAATATGTGAAACAATATCGATTGTTGCTTCATTTGTATTTATTCATCATAATTTGTAGATTTTAAAAATTATTATAGATATGGCAATTGATAATTTCAAATATCTTTAGGTGCCATATTGACCTTTTTGAATTTAAACATTTAACCTGATAAAAATCAAAATGTCATAAATAAGTGTTAATGTTTGCAAGAATCAAAGATTTATCTATACTTTTAATAAACAATTTGTGGATGATATCTATGGCAACTTTTATTTCAAAGAGCTTGCAAGGTGACCATTTTGGCTGCCATCTTGATTTTTAATATTTTAACTAGATAAAAGATGAGTTTCTGATGGCCAAGACATCTCTCAGCATACTTTAATTTACACTTGTGTAGTTCTTGGATGATAGTTATATGGCATGGTTAATTAGGTTTTAAAGGTTTTGGAAGGTGGCGCATTTTGAAATGTATGTTGAACAAAATGAACCAGATAGATTTTTCCCCCCCCCCCTTTTTAAGGGAAAGATATATTTTTGTACGTTTGGCACTATTGCTGTACTATATCAGGACAAAACTAATAGGTAACTGACAATTCATAAGATTTTAGTTGTTTGAGGTGGCCATATTGGCGGCTATCGAGAATTGTATGTTAGGAAAATCAGCTTCCATATGTGGCTTTCTATGGCCAAGGGCATCCATATTCATTCTTCCTTTAATGATTTTTGGTGCTAAGACAAAATTATTTATTTAATTCAGTATGTCAATTTTCTAGGATTTTAAAGTCTCAATGTGTTACCACCTTGAATTGGAGCATGTTTAATAAATAAAAAAAACATATATGGATTTTAATGGTCAAGGTATAGAGGGCCAATCCCATACTCTAACCATGGAGGTACGAGAGAAGAGAGAGCTCTTCCACTCCCTTTGACCGATATCATCGCTGCCCTCGTAAAAAAGGTCGTAAAACTATTGTATGGGAACAATACAACACGAGTATCGATATTGATGCTTTGATAGCAGTGCATCACATTTGCATCGATGTACAGAGTGTAGCGGGTATTGAAGGTTGCACATGCCTCACGGGGTACTTATTTTATGTAGCTAGAGTAATATTAGTAGGCTATCTTTATTTGGACCTGACATTGAATGCGATTAACTTGTCATGCCAGTTTCCATCCCCCTTTTGCATGAATTCATTAGATTCACATCAGTCCTGTGGCCCGATTCCGCCAATCACCGCGTCGCCCACCTCATGGGTTTAGCGCGATTCCTGGCCTGGTCAGATGTCTTCGTGATTCATTGCCAGGTTACGTGAGCTTTTGGAACCAAGCTACCCAGACCGTGATTATTGCTGCAAACGGCAAGTTTTTAAGTTGCATGTTTCTTACGTGTTAAATAATGTATTCAGGCCTTAACTAGGGTCAGGAAGATTATGCTTTGTGAAATGATGTAAAATGCGAGATTTTTATCGAATGAAGTTGTCGTGGTAGGATGCGTGTTGATGATCGCAACGTTCTGTCATTAATTTACTCTGAGAATCAGTTTATTTATTTTCGTCAAAATCACTCAATGATTAAATCATGCATTGTACGCTCGGTTAGGGACATTTTGGTAACATTCCCGGCTTCTAGTCATCAGAATTTCCATGTTATAGCGGAGAGAGATCACCGCCAGTAATTGTACATAAAAAATCATCATTTGGGCAACCTCCATCTTCTGCCAAGCTTGTTACTCAATCTAAGGCGTGAGACACGGAGGTCACGGATTTGACCCCCATTCACTCTACAGCGAATCTTAATGTTGTTGTCATACGTGTAATATCGTTACTGGGCATGGTTGTACAGTAGTGAGTCCGTGTGAAGTGCGTTCGCCCTGTATCGTGTTTAATCCTTGAAGAATGTTTGATATCGTATTAATTA
>JAMKCH010026605.1:0-50748 GCA_023653785.1 Ophioderma brevispina
TGAAATCCCATCATGTTGACAAGTATACCATGTTATTTTGTCTAACCACAAGGATTCAGGAAAGGTATAGTTTGTACTATCCACAACGTAAAGTTTAGGACCTATAGGCCCTAAAAACAGCAAACATCGATAAAAAGTGGGTCATTTCAGTTGTACAGTTGTATATTTACGAAACATTTTTGCATTTGTCGCAAGTCGGTGTAAACAATGTGTTTATAATACTCTGTTATAGTAAACTTAACATTTTGTAAGTAATAAATTATGTAGCAATTTACACGTAACTAGTATAGACCTAAACATCTGTAGTCGTTCATTTCAATGTTGCTGTACTCTTGTGGAAAAAAAAGAGAAGATACCGCTAGCAAGCTTCCCACAATGGATTGCTTCCATTGGAAGTGTTTTTTGTACAGGTTGCCATGTGGAGCGTTAGAGATGAAACGCTCTTAAAATGCAAGTTTGTGACCGTACTGTCAATTTAGCCATGTTCCGTCACTAACGATCCACATCAGTACCTGTACAAAACCATCCATTGGAGCATGCATTGTGGTAAGCTATTGAAAATCTTCTCTGCTCTTGTGTTATCAATTAGGATTAAAGGGGTTTCAGAACAATGTGAAAGAACTCATTTTATTTAAACAATCCCCGTAATCGTGACACAGAATCTTTTAACAATAGACCTAATGTTATTGGGACACCTTTAAGGATTTTGTAGCAAGGTTACAAAACACTAATAAATCATGCAATGTCCTGTCTAGGTTCTGAAGTGAATAATGTTTTTCAGCATGTAAGGCATTGTTTTCATGTTTAAGCCTGTTGCTTTCACAAACATGTGGCTGGCTACGTACTCAAAATTTTACGTACAGTCTGTAAGGTATTTTCGAGATACCTATATCAAATCAAACTTATACTTAAAGAAATATTGTTTTATTTGGACGTGTTTGGTCGCAATATCTTATCGCAAGGGTTAAATTTTTAAAAGTTGCTCCGATTTAGATAAAAATGTTGCAAATTATTTATGGATTCATAGGATTTAATAAGGAATGTTTTGATGTCTAATATAATTAGTTACCGATTGTAGGGGGCTCGCAGGTCAACGTCAGGCATTCAATGGGGCTGACCTTAGGTTACCCCTACTTTCCTGAATCAAGCATTTGAGACACTCAAACTATTCCTTATTTTGATCCTATGAACTCCACCAATATTTGCACCATTTTTTTAAATCCAAATCGCAGTCACGTAAAATTGACCCCTGTACAACTGAATTTACCCTTTTATTGATTGTTGTGCTGTTTTTAGCCTAGAACTCTTAAACCTTACGTTTGTAATAGTACAAACTATACCTTTTCCCCCTGATCCTTGTTTGCTAGACAAATAACATGGTTATACTTTTCAGCCCGATTGGAATCACTTAACAATATTGACCCCCTGTTACAAACTGTGCTTTACCCCCTCTCCCTTAGGCACCATTTGTGCACTTAGAATTAATCTTTCAGGTGTCCCTGTCCGTCCTGTCTACATATTTAATCACTCAACCTTTGTACTTGCGATGTGTTACAAATGTTTCTAGCCCGGGACTAATCACTTGCCGATTGCAGACTTAGGAATCCCAAAATTTGCATCAAATAGTCGCTAAATGAATTATACAGTATCGCTTGGGTTTTCTCTGAAAAATAATCGGTATTGGTTATAGGACATTATTTACATATAATTGAAAATGAATCCGTGCATTTAATTGGTAATGAGCTTACGTTACCCCCCCCCCGCCCCCCACACACACACACACCAAATATATGCGGCTCCGTTTATGGAATTATAGAATAATGCAGCTAAACCCTAGTTAAACAATCATGTTTGATCATCGTAAAATAGTATCCAACGACTTTGGTACCAAAATCAATATGTGGCGACGTAAAGTGAACTTGTCACGATTATTTTTAGGTCATGCGCATTCATACGAAACCAAACAATTGAGGAAGTCTGTTCACGAGCTTGGGTGGCTAGTGTAACCTATCTTCATGGGATGTTCGCGTTATTTAAGACTGTCGGTTGACAAACAGCGGACGTAACTCAACTGAAAGAATATTAAAGAATTTCCTTTACTTCTGCTGTTCATAATAAAAAACTTGTTCTTTTTCTATATAATGTTTGCTTGTGTACAGTACCATCTATGAGCTTTATGAGATGTTTACATTTTATTAATGAATAGATTGCTTTAGTAGAATATTAAACATCGCATTTCTCAAAAGCAGTATTACACTAATTAAAGAAATTCTTTATATTTCTTTTCAGTGGAGTACGTCCTCTGTTTTTCACCCTCGATATACTCATTGAAAGAGAAACTATTGTATATTGACGAAAGCCATTTTTTGCATTTGTCCGCAAGTCGGGTGGACAATTGTTTGTATATACTCTTTGTTTAGTAAACTTTTAACATTTTGTGTAAAAATTAAAAAAAGCAAAAAATAAAAAAAATAAAAAAAATAAAACATTAAAAAAAAAAAAAAAAAAAAAAAAAAAAAAAAAAAAAAAAAAAAAAAAAAAAAAAAAAAAAAAAAAAAAAACAAAAAAAAAAAAAAACATCTGTAGTATTTCAGGTTGGCTGCTACTCTTGTGTATCATATTAGGATTTAAAGGGGGTTTCAGAACAAAATTTGAAAGAACTCATTTTTAATTTAAACAATTCCTGGTATCGTGAAAACAGATCCTTTAACAATAGACTTATTTTTATTGGGACACTTTTAAGGATTTTGTACAGGTAACACCAACAACTGAATCATGTCCAATGTACTGTCGAGGTGCGAAGTGAATACTGTTTTCAGCATGGAAGCATTGTTTCAGTTTTAGCCTGTTGCTTTCACCAACCTGTGGCTGGCTACGTACTCAAAATTTACGTACAGTTTGTAATTATTTTCGAGATACTCTATATCAAATCAAACTTATATCTTAACGAATATTGTTTTATTTGGACTTGTTTGGTCGCAATCTTATCGCAATATCTCTTCAGTTTCAGCTTGTTTGGTCTTTAAACATAACACAAATAACTGTCCTTCTGTCTCTCGATGATAAAGTTACATGAAATTCCGGTGGATTAGTCCTAAGATTCGCAGGAGCCGAACACATTTTTTCTGTAAAATGTCCCTGCCATAGGCTCAACACAATATGAAGAGACTTTAAAGGGACATAATGGCCTGAAAAAAAAATTGCATAAATAAACATGCCCTTACGAAATCCCTTGCATGATATTTGAAACATTTGGATGTTTATTCTGTAAAAACATAAAACAGAAGAGTTCCGGGGGGGGAGGTGGCAGAGTGTGGGCAATTTCTGGAACGGATGCTGACATTACCGGCAGCATTTAACAAACTTGACAAGCATGTTGTCATCAGCTCACAGACCATTGCTATTGTATAATTGAATTAGTAAAGAGGGTAATATTGTGAGAGGCGGCCAAAGTTTTAGTTGCGGGTAGGGGAGAGGAAGAGAATCCGAATTCAGCTGTCAAATGGAGCTGGAACGGCGTTATGGAAGCGGTATTGAAAAAGGGTACGTCGGTTGGGGAGATGAGGCAAAAAAGTAATACCTTTGCGTTCCCTCCTTCACCTCCCCTTTCACCTTCCAGATCAATATCTTACTACAAGCCTAAATACAATGCTTCAATCCCGTCCTGAATGCTTTTTGAATTGTGTGCGCAAAACATGCTAGATACACTGTAGAAAAAATTCTGTCAGGGATGTGACACCTGCTTTTCTGTTCCAGAAATATTGGGCCACAAACTGCCACCTCCCCCTGTACCTCTTCCTGTTTTTTGGCTGTTTTACAGAATGTAAAGATCAACTTGTTTTCGACACTCGGGAAGTGATTACAGTAAGGATCTTTTCATTATGTCAATAATGCATTATGTCCCTTTAAAGGTGTATTTCAATGATCCTAGCACCACATTTTCCCTGTTTGTGGTTCATGAGATATGCATGAGAACAATTAAATCCAAAATTTCAGTTGAGTTTTTATGATGTTAATGGATTTGATTATGAGCATATGTTCGTATCACGGTGCCCCATACCAACTGTTTTGTAAATTTCTGTCCGTTTACGGACAAAAAACAAAACTAGGAAATCTGCTCATAGTAGATTCGAATTTGCATTAAGATTAGGCACACAGTTCCAGGATTATTACAAACATCTCAACTTTTGAGGTAAGTGGGGGGGGGGGGGTGAGGCTGTTGCTTCACGAAAAACGTCTTTACTTGCAAGTACCTTTCGACGGTTGAAAGCAAAAATGGCTTAACGGGGGATTGGTCGTGGATCTACAACCTCGTCCCCGACCTACCTGGAAAAAGTTTAGAATTTTTATATCACTAAACCTTTAGTCCTTACTAATCCATGGGTGCCAAATCTTACGTGCAAATTCATTCGTATCTGTAAGAAATTCGCAATATTGTATTTTCTGTCCGTAAACGGACAGAAATTACAGCACAGTGGCCTATGGGACCGTGGGAAACAAGAAATTGCTCATAACACAAAACCGCAAGACAGGAATAAACTCAAATTTTATGAATAAACTTTTCTCAAGGATATCTAGTGAACAATGAATAAAACAGAAGGTGCTGGAATCACGAAATGCACCTTTAACTTACTCTAACCATAATGCTTCTCCACCTCTTATCAGTATACACTGACCTTACTTCCAACCGTGTTAAAGCGTCTTATGTTACTAAAATTGTATCAAAACATCATCATCATAATAATATTAATAACAAACAAGAAACTCCGGCAAAGTTTGTAAAAATATTATTAATACTATATACAGGATGTACCATGACATCCTGTGAAAGATTTGATTTCGCTAAAGAATGTTCATCACAGTTTTCTTCACTGATCCCACACTGTTGAGACGCTACCAACCACAGTAGTTTTAATGTAGTTATAGAACTTTAAAACACATACTTTGGACAAGTATTAGTTTTCGAATCGAGAAACTGTTTATGTTTTCAATTAAGCAACAAATACGAAAACGAGCTTTGATTATATAGAAAAGTAATCCAATGCTACAAAGAGTAGAGTATCAATGTATTTATGTTTACACATTTTCATTTCTTAGAATGCTAAAATTAAAAAAAAAGTAACAGTAGAGTTGAAAATCTGAATAAATCGGTTTTGTTGCACTTCACGAAAGTAGTCCAGGTAAAATATGCTTATTTTGGTTAAAAGTTGCCATCCGTGATCCACCCGAAAGAGTCAAAATATTTGAAATTTACAAGAACATAAGTCTGTAGAATTCTCACAACTTGTTTTTCCAACTGCTTAATAAATTACAGAAAAAACAAGACTTTCGCGGTTCTCGGCTTTCGCGCTCGCTATATTCAAAGAATATAAGCTGTGGGCATGGGTCACCATCAAAACTTCAGCTTTTCAATGTAGGTCAATTTTACATTTTTAGCCTATTTTTAAACTTGACCTCACATGACCTTTGACCTTGACACATGAACTTTGACTTCATCAACATATGAGGGATCCCATGGTGAACCTATGACACAAGATTGGTTCCAGTTGAACTTCAACTTTTCAATTGAGGTCAATTAAAAAAATATCAATTTAGTAACACACACACACATACACACACACATCCACACCTACACGCACAACGGATTGCTAAGTGGTCCTGCCAGCTATAGCTGGCGGACCACAAAAAAGAAAACGGCAGTGTTCACAGATATGAATCTCCATTGAATTCCGTGTTTTTCATACGTACAGTAATGACTAAAATATCCGATGTTGTCTTTATTAGGTTGCTTTCGGTCTTATCACTTGTAGGGTATGTTAGGATAACTATACTTGTTACAGACATGCAAAAATCTGAGTTGACGATTACATTAAATAATTTTGGTACCAAAAAAGGGGGTTTTAGCAAAAAATAAAAAATGAAGGGGGGGGGGGGTTAAAAGGAGAGACTTGTAGAGAGTACTTTGAGATTTTGAACAAAAACGCATTTCATTTATTTTTCTGAATATTGATTCCAATTTAACACCAATCGGCGACTATCCCATAAATATGGTCAAGGGTGCATGCTCAAAGTTGGCTGAAATGGAATTTCATAGCTGTTTCCTCTTTACTCTCTCCGTGCTTGGCAATTGTGTATAGTTATAGGTCATTTGGAAACTCATCTAAAAAAACCACCCCAAAACAAAGACTGAGCTTGTTTGAACCATTGCATGCGTTTTTAGGCTGACTTTGGAATATGCTCACGAAAATAAATAATTTTGAATGTTTTTAACCCAAAAGTTTTTTTTTAAATTGTAAAAAATTATGCGTGTGTCGAGTGCACTCGACATCCGCAGGGAGAGAGTTAATGGCCCTAATTAACCGTAAATGACCTTTAGGCATCAATTGGTCAAGACCACATTTCGTACACCCATAACTTATCCATGCACGACTTTGGTATTTGAACCCATTTCACATTATATTATTAGCGAGTACTCCAATCAGAGACATTGGATTTTTTGCAATTTCCAGCATCAATCAGGGCACTACCTGCGACACGTGTGGTTTCAGTGGCTATCGCCTCGATCCATCCGCCCAAGTCTGTGAGTTTCGCCCCGCTCATAAATCCGACGTGGCAAAAAACAATCTTAAAAGGTGGCAATGAGAGATTCAGTATCCATATGTTCTGTGTATGAGGGATTTCATATAGATCCAGGACCGCTCAAAAATTCCCTACCTTTTCTTTGGTTACAGAAATACTTAAAATGTAAAACAAAAGGGATTTGTATCTGCTTATATTTCAATAGAAAACATAGGCTGAATTTCGTATTTGCTCCTTACGAAATTATAATTTCACCATTTTTGTACGCAATAGAAACGTTTTTCTCAGCTGAATCCTTACAGATGGGGATATTAGATATAAAGCTTTTGCCCATTGCCAAAATCAGAATTTTTCACATTTTTTTTGGGACACTGGTTTATTTGAAATCTCTCGTTGCACCTTTACCTTTTGGTGATGCTTATAATCCCCTTGACCTTTCTTCCTTGTCGATTCTCCTATCACACATGGTTTGTTCTCCTTTTGTTTTGTCTCCAGTTACTGTTGAAGAGTGCTCAATGTTCTCAAAGACCTAGAGACCAATAATCTCCGGTCCTGATGGACCTGTTCTACCTGTTTTCTTCAAATCATTAGTGTTGACTTCCCCTTCTTTTTGACTTTATTCAATGCATGCTTATCTACAGGTGAAATTCCAAAGTCTTGGAAATTAACCATGTTGTTCTATTATAAAGGTGCTGGCAACCAAGATGCTCCCGCAAGTTTACCGTCCTGTGGTCTTTGACTCTTTCTTGTGTAAAATCTGGAGAAACTTGTTGTAATCGATTGATGTCTATATTGAGGAGAATAATCTCCTTGATGACATCAATGTGGCTTTAGACCAAGGCAGAAATTGTGAACATTGTTGTCTAAATTCTTTCGTATTATTGGTGAAGCCCTTGATGAGCATGACTGTCGCCCTGGTTGTTGACTCTGTTTTTCTTTATTTTTATCTCTGCTTTTGACAAAGGGACCACAAAATCTTACTTAGAAACTTCATGGCTTGTGGTATTAGAGGATCTCTTCTTTACTGTATTCAGAATTTTCTCATGGAAAGGCAGCAGAGGATGATTTACAAAGGTGAATTCTCTGATTGTACAAGTGTCACTTCTGGAGTTCCACAAGGGTCAGTGCGGGGTCCTGTGTCTCTTCTTTTATTTTTTCTGATATCAACTTGGTCTTTCTTCTCCTATATTTGAATATTGCTGACGATCATACAATGGTGAGACCTGTTCGGAATCTCAATGATCCGGTCGATCTTCAAAATGATCTTGATAACCTGTATTCTTGACATTCAAGAACAAGCTTCCACGTAATGCCTCTAAATGTGCTTTTATGCATTTCTCTAAATCTAAGATGTGTGCCAAATTGGATTACTCTTTGGGTGGAGAAACGCTACAGTCCGTTGATGATTTAAATTACTTGGCATTACGTTTTCTTCCAATCTTGCATTTTCTTCACATGTTGATTCCACGTGCAATAAAATCTCACGTCTTGTTGGTTTTATCATCAGATGTACTAAGAATATGCTCTGCTTTATTGCACTTATACAAAGCTCTTGTCCTTCCTCATCTGGTTTACTGTGCTGTTGTTTGGGCTCCATTTAATATTTCCTTTATTCAAAGGCTTGAGAAATTTCAAAGGAAAATAACTCGTGTGCTAATGTACAGGAAAAGGTCTTGGTCTGATCATGGTCAACGTGTCACGTATCTTGATAGGTTGTCTGAATTTGGCCTTATGAAAGTTGATGACTTGTTTAAGTTTCAAAGGCTGCAATTTTGCTTCCGACTTCTAAACGGCCTGGGTCCAACCTCTTCATGGATTTCTTTCGTAAGTGTTGTGAATCTAATAGATTTCGGCATCTGCACGAGCTGCACGGACTAATTCTTTCTTCAATTCTGTATTTGTTGCCTTTCCTAGACTATGGGAAAGTATTCTGGTTGATCATCCGTAATGCTGATTCTTTATATCTATTCAAGTCATTATGTAAGCAGCATGTTCTTATTAACTGATGTTTATCTGCTTGCTTGCTTATTCATCTGCAAATGTATTTTTCCTATATTTGTGTATGCATGTATATCTTTATTTTGCACAGGAAAGAAATCCACATCATTGAGTTTGGGCTGTGTAGCCTATTTTTTCCCGAGTTACTATTTTTCCTCATGCTTAATTGTAACCAAATAAAATTTATTATTATAAATTATTTAATACACATTATTAATGATTTAGTTTATAATATATATTTTGATAGTAAGCATGAGTCTACATGGGTAACCACCAAAGATCAAAGGTCACCATATGCAAAAAGATTAATGTTGTCACCGGCCGTCCCGTTGGTGCATGTTTGTAAGGGGGGGTTGTCCAAATGGATCCAGGCTAATTTTATCGAAAACAACGTGTAGGATTTCATTTTTTTTAATCAAAACGTTGTGCAAATGAAAGTGAAGCAAATACAAACAAAATGGTCACAATATTGTTGCGTAACACTGGTGGGGGGTGGGGGGGGGTCATGTGGACCAGCATTACCGGTGAATTATTTTTGGCCAAAATTTTATGTAATAGGCCTAAATAGCAGTTTCGCATATTTGGTGGAAAAAAATCAAATATCGGCAATGGCGTTATACGCTATATGAGCATAATACGCATTTTGTTGGCGCTATTCAAAATGTATTTTGCCCCTTAAAAATCGTAACTAAGTAAATGTATTAATGTTCTTCTATTATGCGCTAATTTTTTTTAGGAAAAGGTCCTTCGGGAAAGGTTTTTTTCATTTTTTCTGGCGGTTTTTGGGGACCGCCATTTTGAATCGGTACAACCCGATTTTCATTTTTTCCCTGTTATCTGGTGGGTTGATATTACCCATCAATGAACAGAGGTTTGGTAGAAAAATTTCCTCCGGCAAAGTGGTTTGCAGAGTCGGGGGGCCATGTGGACCCCCCCCTTATACACTAACAGGAGTCCACAAGACCATATACACTTAAGTGTCAAAACGGGACGAACAAAAACGAAATTGTGGGTCATGGAGCACCTTATAGTCTTAAGTGTAAAGGCTGAGTTTAGGGTTAGGGTTCCCGTTACTGTTACATTAAAAATAAATTAAATAAATTGAACTGTAAAACTTTGCCATGAGTTGAAAGCAAAATATAAATGATAATTCTTTAATAAAGACATTTGCTAGTATAACATTACGTCAATGAAGCTAAGGTGGCGGACATTCGAGATATCAGTCGGAAATCCCGTTGCTCTTTTATTAGCAATGGTCTAAGATAGAAGAATGGTCAGATTACAGACATTGTTTATTGCGCACTTGAATTATGTTAAATTATGTGTCATTAAATAACACGAAATTTTCTGACAAATTCGAACATCCAATGCTTATATTGCTACCTGAATCTATAATACAATGTGTCAAAAATCTCTAGATTTCTCCAGATCTGCAAATATATCCAAAGTTGGAAAATTTTTGAATGCAATGCATACATTTATACGAAGCAACAACGTACCTTGCCCTGGTAATAATGCCGAACCCAATACTACAAGTATGGTAGTTAAAGATCCAACAAGGTTTACGAAGGCTCCCATTGCGATAGCGTTAACACCAAATTACAGTAACTCCATGCGCTATCCAAATTACTTTAGACTACGCAAACATTCCCGCAGAGTGGCCTGTGAATCCCTAGAGGCCGGGGTTTCTACTGAACCACCGAATAGTGATGCTATACCTGGACTGGCCTACGTTTCCTCAACGGTAGCCTCAATGTCCTTTTATTATTGTCTACAATCACCATCACAACGCAACCGGAAATTAATCCTCGCGTTTTCTCACTGTTAGCACTGTAATGATATAACATAACTCTTTGATGTGTTGATTGTTCCCGTTGGTTTCTTGTGTACATGGAAACTATTAAACACTGGGTAGAACTTACGGTTACTCTGTATGAAAGTTGGTAGCCGCTGGGACAAACATTTTTTTTCTTTGCAAAACATATGAAGCAACGGTCAATAAGATTTATTTCGAGAGCAATTGTTTCAAACACTTAACAGGTGACCACTTGAACTAAAACAATGTTACCTTTCATACAGTAACGGAACGCATCATAATTGAATCATTTTCCGATCATCGTATTGTTGTTCGTGAATATGATCATGGAATATCTGTAATACTTGTTGGAACCATTGGACCGTCGCATTATGAAGAATATGGAGGCAAATGGGGCGCCCACAGGCGGATTGGCCCATCTCTCTGTCATTGGGCGTTTGGGCCAGACTCCCTCATATAATGTTGCTTGTGAGGGGTGCGCCACTCCTCCCGCACAGCGAGCTTTTTCCATTCCCAGCATATGCCGGTATCCATTTAGACCCCTTGGGTGGAGAGAGGCAAGGAAGTAAATTGCTTGCCCAATGTGGCCCACACCTTGGCGAGAGGCGGGGCTCGAACCCCCAACCTTATGCTTATAAGGCGAGCGCTGATCCCCTGAACCACATGTGCCCTCATAGAAATATGTATATCGAATATCTAATTAATTTAGAATAAAAATTAATGTTGTGCATTTTATGGCACATTGCAATATTCTTTCAGGGAAATCGTCAATAATATCCTCTCTGCGCTGATCTATGTGGCTTGGGATAAGGATTGTAGGCCAACTTATGACCATATAGCAGAACATGATACACTAAAGGCTTGACTCAGATATTTTCCTTAGGAGGGCCCCTCAATTTTCAAACAATCGTGTTTTTTTCAATATACATAATGCTTGTCCAAACACTTACACTGTGTGGAAATTACTAAGCTCAAATCGAAGTCCTTCATAATCATATAGAAAATCACAATTTGGTTTAAAAATTCCGGATCCGGAAAGTTTTGTTATACACAGTATCTTATGGCACTTCTATATGTACATAAGTTTTTACGGTAATGAAAACGAAAAATCCTATTTCTTCTCCTACCTTGGAATTAGCATTTTATTTGACTATCTTCAGTTCTATTTGACTATTTTTTTATTCTTTCACAAAAATTATATATCGAAATCTCGGCGTCGGACCTTAATTATGTACCTCTCAGAAAAAAAGCTACGAGAAGAGTTCTTAACTTGTCCTCTATATGGAGCCCTCTAAGGTTCTTCAACTAACCAATAAGATTTCTTTAACTGCTGTCGCACCTTTAAGGGTGATTCACATTGATAACAGCCAGCTATGTTTTACATGCTAGCTACCCATCGAGGGATGTCTGTGGAGTAATTCCCGTTCTCAATCTGTTTGAGACATCGCCATTCAGACCATGAGTCAAGCCCCAGGTGGAAGATGCTCTCCTGGTTCAATACCTATAGATGTTATTGGTGGATAGCAAGTCTTTCTTTTCACAAGGCGCCTCTTCTAAATTACTTCAATGGAGATACTTTCAAGGGGGGTGGACTTTCGCTTAACTCTATCTGGCCAACGTAAGGCGCCTTAGTAAGCACTTCGCTGCCCGGACATAGGGTGCTTCCATTAAATACTTTGCAGCTACATTCTTGTATGCTCGATGCAACTTCGGAGGGGATGTCCGGTGGAGGCAATTCCTGCTAAATTTTCTCTAGTTGGGTTGGACTAAGACATCCTTTTGATAACCCGTCAGGAGGCAGGAGGGATAAGCAGCGATTTGCCGCTAATCCGAACATTGACAAAAATCATCAAAATTCATATTTTTGTATTTTCGTTACTGGCATGGATGTGTGAACATAACATGCGCGAGTGGTTGGCTTGTAACTTCTATGCGTGCGTATATCCAAATTCCGACTTGAGATACAAAAAGCTCGCCGTGAATATCCAGATTTTAAGCGGATATTGTGCACATGATCAATAAAGTTTGAACTCAAACACAAACATATTGATTTTTTTTTTTTTGTACTGGTGTAAACCCAATCAGCTGTTGAATGTAGATGAACCTGGTGAGCAATCTTCCAACTGGATCTGACATCCCCATGGGCTTAATTGTGATGCCTCAAAGCTTGATAACGCAGAACTGGACGATCTAAAGTTTCCTTGCAGAAACATTATAACTGGGGCTACCTGGACGCATCTCAAGAACTACCGTGGTTGTTGGAAGCATGATGAACACTCTTGGTCTTGCCCGCTGTTTGGAGCACAGTGCCAAACAGGACCTTGCGAATTCAGTTAGCAGCCAGACGTTTACCCATCTCTGGTTGGGATCATATTTGAGAACACTGTGTTTGTACACGATAATAAGAAGAAGTGTAGATTTTTGAACGCCATATCTGTTGCCTGGAGACGGTAGGACAATGTTCTTCAAAAACTTCGATTTTTCACTATTTGGTGATTGTTTCTGCATTAAGCAGTTATATGGAATTGTACACACTGTTCCCACATTGATAAGTTTAAAATGCATCTTCACATTTTTTCGATTTTCTCGCATTGTCGCCGCTAATCCCTTTAAAGGAATCAAGCTTCTTGCCATGGGTTAATCTTTCCCATACAGGACACGCATACTCTGCACATAAGTAGCATACAGGGCCAGTAATCATCGATGTTGGGTATATCGGAGAGCATCTTGGTCCAGTGAGTTTGTTCAAGATGTTTTGCGTGAACTTACGTTACTCGTCTTCTTATGTGGGTCTTATAAGAATAAGAGCGCGTCCAAGGTAGCGTTCTATGGTATCGCTATAGGGTTACGTTAAGGTACCATGGCCCGATCGCTAATAGCCTTCGTCCCAGAAGCCCCAGATTTTACCGAATGGTCAACATTTTGGTATCCAAAGAAGCTACTATTTTTTTCTCATTTACCATTTGAAAGCTTAGGCCACGATTTTGGGTTGGGGAATGATTATGAGCGAAAATGTGACCCATTTTGGTCGACCAATATTCATTTTACACATACTCTACGGGGCTTACAAAATCCCGTTTTAGCCTCGCATCAAAACGGTTGAAATATCGGCGCGAAACTTTACAAATTTGGGGTGGAGTGAAGACGCATCTATTAAGATGGAAAACTTCATATCATTAATCGGGCCATCCCCCTTTAAGCTGACGTTTGGCTTTACTGTTGGCGTAGATGAAGTACATGTTGCAAAGGGGATCATTTTTTTCGCCCCAATTTTTAACCAATCAATGATTGATAGATTTTTCTTTCACTAATATTAAGGCCTTAGAGTAAGCCTTGGTATGTTGCAGAGTTAAATTGCTTTCTGACTACACGAATGTGTAAACGACCATATGCCCTTAAGTGGTAATGAACAACACTACCTTTTGATAAGGGCATGAACGCGATTGATTTATTGAAACACTTCTTATTTCAAGTCTTTGAAGCGTAAAATGCAACCCGACATTGAAAGGTGATATTTATAAAATATCCAATGCGTAGAAGCGCAGTAAAAGAAAAGAGTGCAACAGTATATTCTGAAATGTTTTACATTTAACCATTAATTTAGCTTCTTTGATATTTTTACGAATGATATGCATTCGTGTCATAGAAGAATACGAGATACGCCAATGGTCAAACAAGATGCATAAAATAAGCTTTTATCGAGTATATTATTACATTACAACATCAATATCAATGACATTGGTTCTAACATTCTCATATATCTGTAAACGCGTTCTAAGATTTGTAAAAACCGACTAGTGACTGCATTTTTTCCTCATTGAGTATTGCAAACATTTCGAAATGCCTGTGAAATATCCACAAAGAGCACCACTTGCGTAGGTGGGGTAGGAAGCGTTTATATCATGTTCAACCATTTGGCTATTTGAAGGAACCGTTCAAGAAAAAAAAAGTTTCTAAACCGGACACCATACAGGAAAGTAAGACACCCAATATAAAGACATCAGGTCCAGGATACATCCAAAATGCAGGGTCACCGGGCTAACGCTATAAGTTCATTTTCATTTCGTTCGGTATATGCACACAAGGACATACAAGGACACACTCACCCAGTCAGCATACACACACACACACACACACACAACACCCACACACACTACACACCCTCAACACACACCCACACCACACTTCACACCCTGGCTTCAACACTCACACACACACCGCGCGCGTACCAGGCACGCACGCACGACACACACCGCTTACAACCCCCCGACACACAAACCCCCTCCCCCACACACACACACCCCGCGTATGATATAACCCCGGATAATGTTAAAAGAACCGCCCTTTTTGGTTGTTGGTCCTCGGAAGGGTAAGTCAGACAAAATGGATTCTGATTGGTATCCTGCATTTAAGCATCTTGTAAAAACCAATCTCAACATATGGGATCCAACAGAAAGTTATTTTATAGCTTTAATTTGCTGTAAAGATCCTATTTTAAGTGCCAGACTACGCAGAAAATGTCAAAAACGCAAAATTAATCGTCACAGGACACTTCCTTTCCCGACAAATCCAAGTCAAAAATTGAAAAATGAACGACCTATGATTGTGGAATGCATTTAACAAAGACTCGACGAATTACACGAAAGCGGGGATAGATTACAAACCTGAAAAAAAAACAGATTTCATCTAAATTTTGATTAAAAGGTTTAATCTATTAGATTAATATTTCAGGTAATTTTGATTTTAATTTTAATCTCAACTTTAGCATGTGTCCCTGGTAGTCATCAAATAGATTAGTTTGTAATCTAGTAAAAAATTATAGAGTAGGTGAGGACCTGGTAGCCTCGCTTACATACCAAAACTGGCCAATCTTTTGTCGTGTCCATTTTTTTTTCTCATCGGCAATACTATTTAGATATAGCTTATTATCTATTGTACCTTTCTCATTATGAATAATGATGATTCATTCTCCTGCACTTCTCATCCCAGGCCAGCGGATATCAACGATCCTTGAACACGAATCATACATTGCACTATTCTTCGACTTTCCGTTTATAAAGGCTGACTTCGATATTTCGAAATATGAGTTTTTTTGTGATTGTACCAATAGTATTCTGGAACTAAAGATAGTCATCTTACACTCTCAATTCCAAAGTTTGGAGATGAATCGGATTTACCATTTTGATGCAGTAAATATTTATATATAGCATGACATTAACCATGGATACTGTGTATAACAAAAATTCTCGGATCTGGAATTTCATAACAAATCTGAATTTCTATATAGGGACATCGATTTGAGCTTAGGCAATTTCCACACAGTGATTAGTATATGTTGACAAGCTTAATCACTGTAAAAATGATTTTACTCATGTTGACAAAAATGTCACAAGCTCTTATGTTGAGTACAATCTTTACTCATTGTTGACTAAAGCTTAGTCATTGTTGGTAAAATATACTCAGCTTGTGTAAGGTTTAACTCACCTTAAGATCTGTAATTTTTTACTCAACTTTTTTTGAGTGTGGGATGCGAAAACACAATTTATTAGAAAATGGATGGGTGCCATTGTTAATATGGCCTCCCGTTTTTGATTAAACTTCAAAGATATTATTTTCTCAATTTTATTTGAGAAAAATTTTCTCCAGACAAGTATTTTGTTTACTATAAAAAGAGTAAAGGGGAATACCCCTAGATTGTTTTGTTGCTACAGGCCACCGTTTTAGATTGCACAATAGGGAAGTGGGGGATTCCCCAAGAATGCTAAAATTAGTATCTGACTCAGCTTGTTTATGCTTAAAAGATCAAACATTGCAAGATCTGGGAATTCCCCCACAAGTTATATATATGAAGTGATGTAATTAGATTGTGAAATCTGATTGATGGTGCCAGGTCATGTTTTGCATAAGAATGATGTACTGTCTATTTTTAGACGGATTTTTGTGAGTCAGTATATATAGGAGATTTGAGCTAAGTCTCGCGGTCAGCAGTTGCAATCAGCTATACCATGTTGAATGGCAGTAAATATTTAACTAGCATTAACAATACCATAGGATAGTGTGTAGAACAAAAATTCCGGATCTGAATTTTGCATAACAAAATCGTGATTTCTATATGAAGGACAATCGATTTGAGCTTATGCAATTTCACACAGTGATTAGTATATGTGGGACAAGCATTACACTGTAAAACTGATTTTCTCATGTTGAGTCAAAATGTCACAGCTCTTAATGTTGATAAAATCTTTACTCATTTGTTGACTAACGCTTAGTCATTGTTGGGTAAAATATACTCAGCTTTGTGTACGCTTTACTTACCTAACATTAAGAGCTTTGACATTTTTTAATTACTCAACATTTTTTTTGAGTGTGTGTATGGGAAACACAATTTATTAGAAATTGAGGGTGCCTTGTGTATATTATCCTCCATTTTCTGATTAACCTCTCCAAAAATATCATTTTCTCAATTTTATTTGAGAAAAGTTCTCACAGGACAAGGATTTTTGTTTTACTAAAAAGAGAAAAGGGATACCCTCGTTTTTTTTTTGCTAGTGCACCTGTTATAGATTGCAAAAGGGAGTGGGGGATTCCCCAGAATGCTAAAATTTAAAAAAAGTAACTGACTCAGCTTGTTTATTCTTTAACAGATCAAAACTTGCACACTGGGAAGTCCCCCACAGTATATATATGAATGATGTATTTAGCATTGTGAAATCTGATTTGATGGTGCCAAGGTCAGTGTTTATGCATAAGCATGATGTAATGTCTATTTAGACTGGGATTTTTGTGAAGGTCATATATATAGGATATTTGAGCTAAGTCTCGCGGCCAGCAGGTTGCAATCAGCTATAACAGTATGATGTAGCTGGTTTTATTATCTACAATATTGTTAGATTGTGCTCATTGTGCTCCACACAGTGCAGGATTTTATTCTATTTATAATTCCATGTGAGCAATGTTTTGTAATTATTCTACTGTCGTCTTTGAAGCGAAAGTGCTGGGAATCAAAATAGATTACAAATGTGGACATATCGAAATCGTGGGTGATTATCTTGGACCTATATACTGTGGATTATGTCCGTCGAGGGACTTATTTAACCTAGTCGTCCTTGACTGCTGGACAAGATTACCTTCCGGACTGAGAAGATTCCCATTGGAAGTTAATACCTGAGATTTTGTATGAACTTTGCGCTGTCAAAAAAAAAAAATTTTGGAGTCTTCGTCGGTGAGGACATATCATCGTTTGAACTGCAACGCTTTCAACACAGGACACTTAACCATAAGTAATCTTAACGAATGTGTATATGTAATGTTGTTTTTGGACATACCAAATTCTTGAACCCAAATCAAGTACGATCATTAAACTGTTTATTATATATATTTCATCATTTGTGCAGCAAGGCTCATTTATTTGTTGTTTGAAAGGTATTTCGGACCTTAGACGTCTACGAGACTCATAACAGAATTGGGGGCGCGTCTTCCGGGAATTGATTTGAAGATAAATGTGAGCCTATTTTCAGAATTTACCATTAAAATGTGAATAAAATCTGTAAACATTGTGCCATTTTGGCATACAAATTTTGTGTGATGTACATGTCTCTTTGTAGATTGTTTCAAGTAACTTGTGTGTAGAGTACAACACAATGGAGTTTGATCCAGAAGTGTTCATAGGGCAAATAACTTGGGAGAGGTTTGATGAGCTGAGAAGCCTGATTAATGAAAATCTAGCCAAGCATTTAGGACTTGAGCAAACATGCTATGAGAAAGCAGTGTATCAAAATAATTTGATTGAAAAATTTGTCAGGAAGATGTTTGGGATAGTTTCATATTTGGTGGGATAGATAGAAAAATTCTGGAACAGGGCACTGGTGATGCCGTCCAGTTGAAAGAGCTTGAAAGGCAAAAGGAATTAGAATTGAAAGTTTAGAAATGCAAATTCAAAAGGAACAGAAAGAAAAGGAAAATTGAATTGAAAAAGAAAAGTTCAAATGCAGATGCAAAAGAATGCAACAAAAGAAATGGAATTGCAAAATGAAATAAAACAAATGAAGGGAAAGGAGATGAAAACAAAAAGACTCAAACTCGTTAGAATTAGAAAAATTGAAACAACAGGCTATCTCATCAGATTCTTCTTCAAGCCCTCTGATTTTGATGGGGCGAAAAATATTCGCCTGGTTCCAAAATTTCAGGACCAAGAAGTAGACCAAAATACTTCTACACTTTGAAAAATTGCCAATAGCTTGAATGGCCCAGGAGTCCTTGGAACCTTTTGTTACTACAGTCAGCGTTCATTGGTAAAGCCCGACAAATATATTCGGCCATGTCATTTAGACAGATGTAGTGATTATGAACGAGGTTAAGCAGGCAAGTGCTCAAAGCATATGAATTGGTGCCAGAAGCATATAGACAAAAATTCAGGTCTAGTCAAAAAAGGATGACCAGACCCTTGTTGAATTTGTCCGTGTTAAAGGAACAAATGTTTGATCGCTGGCTTTCTCAAACGAAAGTCAGGCAAATTTTTGGTCAACTTAGGGAGTTGATGTTAGCTGAAGAGTTCACACCTGTCTACATCCATATATCAAAACACATCTGATGAAAACAAAATTGGACATTTGGCGTGAAGCAAGCCGTAAAGGCGGACGATTATGCATTGACACACAAATTAAAGTCCATACTAGTATGCCTAAGCCAGATTTACCTAGGTACAAACAAATACAACAATAAGTCGGTTCTAACAAAGCGTTCATGGTAGCACTCAGGAGGGAAATCCCAGTCAGGTTCCCCTGAAAAGTGGGAGTAAAGAAAGTAATGGGGCTAATCAGAAACATGGGATGGGACCCCAATCATCACGTTCACAATGCAATCATCTGTAAGAAGCCAGGACATACAAGGTCACGGTGTTGGGAGATACATGGGTATCCACCCAAAATGAGGAGCCAAGTGAGTCAAAAACGAATAGGTTGTGCAGTTACTTTGAGTCAAAAGTTCATTCTTTCTTTTCAGAAACAAGAAATCCCACAAAAGGGAATGACACCGAAAAGTAAGGGATTACTTAAGCTTTTGTTTTGGAGGGATTTGTGTCCCTTTCAGGTGATAGTTTATATCAAACCCATTAGAAATCTGCCGGGACACGGCGCTCACAGTCTATGATATTTGGAAGATGCACTCCATTTGATATTAGAGAGTTCCAAGGACTAGTGCATTGAGATCAGGGGATATGTATGGATGGTATTAGTGTCCCTCTACAAACACAATGAATTTGAAATCAGACTTGGTGTCTGGAACTGTCACATTGGTGTTAGACAAGAACTCCCAGTAAAAGGGTATCTCATGTTGTTAGGGAATGATTTTGGCAGGGGGAAAGTACTCCCAGATCCCATAGTTTTCCCAGGTGCCCGTACAGTGGAATAATTTGATGAGGAACAATTTTTAAGACATTTTCCCGCTTTGCAGTAACTAGGTCAATGACCAGAAAAGCCTCACAGAAAACAGGGAGCATGTGATGAGTCAAATACTCATACATATAGGAAGAGCGTTGAGGATGACTTGGTACCAATTTAAGAGACTTTTCTCTCAAAATTGAGGAATTTGGAGGCGCTTGCCCTCTCACAGGGTAGACTAAATTCCCTGTTAGTGAAAAATCCAGCCCCTGAGTCCAGCCCCTGAGCACAAACAAGTGACAAGCTGGTAATCAATGAAAATCCAGCCGCTGACATGATAGAGTTAGGGACTGTAAAGGAGACCCTTTAAGCCTGACAGCTGGTAAATGAACTCAGCACAACGACCCATCACTTTGGAAGTTAGGTGAGAGGCATTGTCGCACGGAAGTGAGCAACTTCCTGTATGTTTCTACAAGCAAATGGGGTCCTCATGAGAAATGGCGGCCACCCGATGCACTTGTAGATGAGGAATGGAAGGTTTTGTGCATCAAAGGTAGTGCCAAAGGTATACCATAGGAAGTGATAGGCATAGCCCATATAGTCCCATGGCAGGACATTTAGGTGTAAGAAAAGCACATGACAGAATTAGGTGTCATATTTGGTGGCCTACACTCAGAAAAGAAGTGTCTGAGTATTGTACGACTTGTCACCCATGTCAAATGGTGGGCAAGCCCAATCAGAAAATTCCTACTGCTTGCTCCCTTGCAACCAATAACCAGCATTTGATGAGTCTTTAGTTAGGGTGTTAATGATGCCGTAGGACCCTTCCAACGACGCAAGTCAGGAAAATCAGTATTTACTGACCATCATGTGTGCTGTCCAACAAAGATTCCCTGAGGCTATACCCTTGAAAAATATTAGGGCACAGAATATAGTGAAGCTCTAACAAAGTTTTTTCAACCTAGTAGGCCTTCCAAAATCAATTCAGTCTGATCAAGGACAAATTTCATGGTCAGGTTTGTGCCGGCAAGTTATGGACCAGTTGCGAATTTCGCAGTAACGTTCTTCAGCATACCACCCAGAATCCAGAGGGCCCTAGAGGGGTAACCACCGACGTTGAAAACAATGATCAACCTTTGTTTTTGAATTTGAGAGGATTGGGATGGATGGAGTTCATCGCCTGTTATTTGCTACAGGGAGGCTGTACAAGATCATTAGGATTTAGTCCTTTTGAGTGGTGTTTTGTCACAAAGTTAGGGGACCATTGAAACTACTGAAAAAAAGTGGTTGTGTTAAAATCTGATGTGGTTTTGTTAGACTATTGTCTCCATTAGACCCGGCTCCCCAAAGGAGCCATACAGAAATGCCAACCAAATCTCAAACAACATAGCCAGGCAAAACTTAAAAATGTATGACAAGGTGCCAGGAGCATAGTATTCAGGCCGGGTGACAACGTTCTGGCACTTTTTCCATTACAAGGTATCTTTGCAAGCCAAGTATGCTGGACCATATAGATTGAAAACAAAGTGGAGACCTTGACTATGTTGATCAAAACAACAGGAGAACGTAAAAGTCGATCAATTGTGTCACATATAAATGCCAAAGAGTAAATAATGAAGATATGATGACATCAACCTGATGTGTGATTCACTAGAGTGATGTGTGTATAACTGGTGACATCACAGAGTTAGAAACTGAACAAAACAGCACTGAACCACTGAATGATTATGGTGTCAGGTTTGCAAAATTCTGACATCATGCTTGCGGCAATTTTAACAAGAAACTAGTCCCCTCCCACAAGGTCACAAGGTGATTGAAAGAATTAATGCATGATTGTGAAACATATTTCCTGATGTACTAGTGTAGACACATGTCATAACCCCTGACATAGATGTGGGGACTCCGAGCTGTAAGCACATCCTTATAGGGTTGGAATCCAACCAATCCAATCAAGTTTGCACATGTAAGAAATGAGGTGAAATAACAGGTTAGACAATGGAATAGTATAGCAAAGCAATAGTGAATGGAGTTCCCCATGTATTCTGGTTCCCAACCTGATGGTCATTTCGTTTTGTCACAGATTTTCGAAAGTCAACCTCTGTTCCAAAACTTGACTCATATCCGATCCCACTGATTGATGATTGCATAGATAGAGTTGGAATGCCAAATTTTTTAAGCAATTTGATTTGTTGAAGGGGTATTTGGCAAGTTCCCCTCACTGACGCGTTGCCAAAGAAATTTCAGCCTTTGTACGCCCTATGGCCTTTACCAATACAAAAGAATGCATTTGGTCTCAAAATTCTGCCGCAACATTTCAGAGATTAGTGAACAGAGTAGTTGCAGACATAGAAAATTGTGAAGCCTATTTCGATGCTCTCCTTGTGGTGCAGTGAGGCGTGGGAGGGACACATGAGGACAGCTCCATCAATTGTTTGAGAATTTGTCTCAGGCAGGTTTGGCTGTGAAATCTGTGGTGAAAAGGGTGAAATTTTTTTGCCATGCAAGTGTCACATACTTAGGGCAGGTTGTAGGACAAGGGCAATTTAGGCCAATCACTGCAATAGTTGAAGCAATTGAAAATTCCCCACAAAACCACAAGTAAAAGAGATCTCATGAGATTCTTAGGTATGGTCGGGTATTACCGAAAATACTGTCCAAATTTCTAAATTGCGTGTCCGCTGACCAACCTTCTTAAGAAAAACACGCGAATTTGTCTGGTCGAGCAGTGGGCCAAAGAGCGTTTGAGAAATCAAGTCTATTTTGATGAAGCGTGCCGGTTTTTGATTGCGCCAGACTTAGAAACAATTCAAGTTGGCACTGATCCATTGATGTGGCTGTTGGTGGAAGTTCTCATGCAACAAATGGAAAATATGTAGATCATCCGGTATGTTTATTATTCTAAGAAGTTTGACAAACATCAGAAAAACTACCCAACAATTGAGAGAATGCCTTGCATTGCTACAACAGTCATTGCAAAATTTTGAAGTGTACTTGAGTACAACATTCACCAGTTCCTAGTGTACACGGAAATCACAATCCTTTGACTTTCATCCACAAGATGAAAAACAGAAATCAAGACACTTGTCAGGTGGAGTTTTAACTCTACAGAATACAATCTGGACATAAACATATCAAAGGAAAAGAATAATGTCTTGGCAGATGCCTTGGCCAGAGTTGCGTAATTTTGTTCAGAAATTTGATATTACAACTTTCTGTAATATAGACTGAAGGCAAGCACTGCGAACATTAATAATAAAAATTGTAACATTTGCACTGTGTAAACTGTATGGAAAATTAACCGCAAAAATGGTAAAGGTATAAAGCAGATTTTGGAAAATTTTCATTTCATTCTAAATTTCTTTTTAAGGGGGAGGATGTTATATGCCTCCATTTTTTCTGATAAACTTCAAAATATTATTTTCTTCTCATTTTATTTGAGAAAGATTCCTCACAGGACCAGTATTTTGTTTACTTAAAAAGAGAAAGGGGAAACCTAGTTGTTTTTTGCTAGTGCAACCTGTTTAGATGCACAATTGGGAAGTGGGGGATTCCCCAAGAATGCTAAAATTATTAACTGACTCAGCTTGTTTATATGCTTTAAAAGATCAAAACCTTGCAAGATCTGGGAATTCCTCCCCCAAAGTGAATATATATGAGTGAGGTAATGGATTGTGAAATCTGATTTGATGGTGGGCAAGGTCATGTTATGCATAAGAATGATGTAATGTCTATTTTTAAGACTGGGATTTTTGTGAAGTCAGTATATATAGGAAATTTGAGCTAAAGTCTCGCGGTCACAGTTTGCAATCAGCTAACAGTTATGATGTAGCTGCTGGTTTTAATCTCCAATATTGGTAATTTGTGCTCCACACGTGCCAGATTTTATATTTATAATTCCAATGTGAGCGGAGTTGGATGTAATTATCTACCTGTCGTCTTGAAGCCGAAAGTGCTGGGAATCAAAATAGGATTCCAAATTGTGGACAGATCGAATCGTGGTGATTATCTTGGACTGATATACTGTGGATTTATGTCGTCGAGGGACTTAATTTAACCTAGTCGTCTTGAACTGCTGGACAAGATTCCTTCAGGACTTAGAAGATTCCTATGGAACTTATACCTGAGGAGTTTTGTTATGAACTTGTGCGCTGTCTTTTTGGAGTCTTCGCTGTGAGGAAAAAAAACATATCATCGTGTGAACGCAACGGCCTTTACCAGGACACTATTACCCAATAATCCTTAACTAAATTGTGTATATGTAATTTTGTTTTTGGACATACCCAATTCTTGAACCAAATCAAGTAAGATCATTAAAACTGGGTTTTATTATATTAATTTAAGATCATTTGTGCACAAGGCTCATTATTTTGTGTTTGAAAGGTTTTCTGACCTTGACGTGCTACGAACGTCCCATAACACCCAGCCTTGACATCTCTGAGTCAGCTTTTAATCATGGCTTCAGACTAATAAAGGGTAGACGTTTCAATAGAAGTCCCATTGATGCACATGATGTATTACAGTTTGATTCCGTCGTGCGCTTTATTACGTTTGTGTCAGTAGTGCTTGACGAATGAATGGAAATACCTCACTTTCATCAATGGGACTTCTTATGAAAGTCTACCATAAAGGACATTCATGCTATTTATTTACTTGCAATCAAATTAGACTATAGTCTGATTTTTTATTCGCGTCACTTCATCGTATTGTCGAGGTATGCTTTAAATTGGGGGGGGGGAGGGATGTGGTTTATACCACATATGTCATATAACTAGACGCCAACGCCATAGCAAAATCCTTAACCATTAGCCCTGGAGCTAGCACACATTGTAACACATCTCAAGTTACAAAAGGTTGGAGTGATTACCCCTGTAGACAGCGTGAGAGGGACGCCTGAAACGCAATCTTACGTGCCGCAAGGGGTGCCTTAAGATAGGGGGGCCAAGACAAAGTTTGTACCAAGGGTCAAATCTTTAATGATCCAATCATGTTAAAAAGCACACCACGTTTATGTGTACCGTAATGAATATTTATAGTTTTCAAACGTTTAAAAAGAAACGATGAAGTAGATACATTATATGAAGGAGGGCTTCCCAACGAATTTCTGGGTACGAACATTTGAACTTTCGATAGTTATCAGCAACTGTTCCGGATGACAGGTGGTCATTGCCAAAGTATTCCTTGCTAAAAAAAGAAAAGAAAACAAGCTTGATAGAGGGAAATTACCGTCCGCTGAGCTTGTTGAGTTGTGTTTCTAAAATTCTCGAAAATGCGTTTACCTATAGGTGAGATTAATTACTTATAAATATCAATCGCACTTTCAGTAGATTATTCCAACTTGGAAAACCTGTAGTCTAGTAGAGTATAAAGGTTCTCATGCCCCCACTTAAAACTAATTATAACATGAGTTTTTAGAATTTTTACGACATTTCCTAAAAAATGATGTTAGCAAAATCAACTATTACGGCGGTCTGGTAGTACGTAATCCTGTTATAAAACTGAAAAAAAAGTTGGCGTAAATTGAACCAGTGTTTTCAAAAATTATCAAGACTGGAAAAAATATTCGAAATGCATTGGTGCTGAAAAAAATGAATGCGGCCGTAGCCATTGTGTGTTCACTTTCAGTTTTGCGAGCACCGAAGTAACCGACAAAAACGTTCAATAGACCATTTGCACGTCCCCGTAAATGCATCTTCGTATTGTGCCACAGAGCTGGAATAAAACCAAGAGGGAAATCGCGCGTGTTATTGAAAAGGCCATCAACGTAACCGATTTCATCTCCACACCTCGCGCGCCAGCCTTGTGTTTCGCAACCAGCCGCGCGTCATTGCTGTTACTGCACAATCACACGCACCTACAAATCTGTGCTGACGCGTAAATCTTATAAATTCACGAAAATCATGTATGTATATATGTTTGTCATTAGATCACGCCTTCAGTTTTTCGTCAACATTCGCCAATTTTTCACCACGATAGTTTTACATAGTGGAAGTATCCTGGCGGCGAGCTTTTCTCAAAATCGATCACGTTAGCCAAGGAAAAATGTGAAAAACAACATAAATTGGTCAAATCCATCATGACGCAACGTACTGGCAACGTACTTTTACGTTAACCCCACAGTATCCTGTGTAGTAACAGCGTGGAGACCGGTGCGCGGCTCAGTGTACATGAGGCGAGTTGCCACGGGTGTGTGTGTACGCAGAGAGGAGCGTTGCTAAAGGGGGGTGTACGCAGAGGCGAGTGCTACGGGTGTGTGTACGCATTAGTTGGTTGCCGCTGCATTGCCCCTACACCTGTGACCGGTCAAATTGCAGGGGAGAGTTTTAACTTACAAATATATCCATGGATTTATTCTTCCACGTTTCTTGACACGACAGAAAGTGGGACACGGGACACGGGGAGTTGTCGCTGAATGGTCCCTGCATGGCGGACCGGTCAAAGTTGCGCGGAGTTTGAAGGACAATACGGACACTGTTAGTAATTTAGTTTTCAACGTTCCTTGCACGACAGCTATGTAAATCGTCACGGGGGAGTGTATGCTAAAGATTAATGGGTAGAGCGAGCGAGCGAGGAGAGAGAGAGAGAGATGATATGTTAGAGAAGGGCCGCGGGTGATGAAGTTTTGTAAGAAAACATAGAGCAAACAAATACATTAAGCCTTAATTTATAATCAGTGGCATGCCCTTAAATAGAATACGAGTGCTGGAATACAGGGTAATGGCACAGGGTAGGAGGGACTAACAGGAAAAACAAATAGAAATAAAACTGTGTGAATTCGGGTGCGAGTGCAACTTTTACGAAGTTATAATTGCGAACTACGGAAAGACAGGGCACCGTCCTTTTTTTCAGTGATCGCTTAAGTTTCAGTGATCACTTCCGTATGATTTTCAGCGGTTGTCCCAACTTCCCCGTGTCCTAACATTTCTGTCGTGGCAAGAAACGTTGAAGAATAAATCAATATTTTTTTGTGTGTACGCTTCTTGACACGACAGAAACTGTGAGGGACAACGGGGAGTTTCGAACTACAGGAAGACAAGGAACATGTTCTTCAGTCATCGCTTCTGTTTCCAGTGTCGCTTCGTTTCAGTGAACGCTTTCATTCAGTGATCGCTCCCATCACTCAGCAGGCGGGAGCCCGCGCAAGCGGAGGGCATCCCGCTAGTGTTATCAATGTTGCCTTTCCCCAGTGTTCCATTGTACGATCGACCGATTTTTCTGCAATAATTATGCGAAAATCAATCGATGGAAGAAACCATGCATCTAAAAAGATTCCTGCATTCTTAATGCACCAAAAGTCTCCCGATGACCCCTGTTAATTTTGCTTAGGCAAAGAAATATTTGAGTCCGAGTGATGCAATGTGGCACGTTGTTATTGTTGTTTTCACTCGCTAAAGTGTACGAACGTAAACTAACCGCGTGTTCATAATATGCATTAAGGATTTGCCCGAATACGACGCTACGTAAACCAAAATGGTGGTGCCCAAACTATGAAAATGAGGGGTATGCTAATTATATTACTTTTGAGCACCTTGATTTTGGTTACGCTGTTTCGGGAGAATATTCGGGTCTGGGGTTAATTTACCCGGTGTATAGAACCAGGAACATTGTTTACGTTCTGAGTCGTTCACGTCACCCGGGAATTAGCTGCTCGCATGCAAAACATTAGCGGTCACTGTATACCGCTGTAAAGTAGATCGGTGAGTTTAATTGAGTTCTCGTCATCACACGCTTTTGAATTTCACCATATTGTCTAATTAATTACTATTTAATGCCCTGCATAATCAAACAATGCCAGCGGTTTTGTTCCGTAGGTGCGCTAATCGAAGGCTCCCAAAAGGCGAAAATCGACTGCATTTTTACCCTATTTTCATTAGAGCTCAAAAAGCTGTGATCCAAATTCTACCAAATGTATACATTTTTAGTGAAGAGCTATTATAAGGATTGGTAAATCTGCAAAGTTTGAATGGGATATCAGGGTTTTGTGGTGTACTAACAAATATACAGGGTGTGATAGACAAAAAAGTACATCAAAATAACATTTCTTTTTAACACTGCATTTATTCCAGACATGAAAATGAAAAAAAGAAAATTATATTCATCTTTATTTGGAGTAAATGTACTTATAAATCCCTTTCAGGCAATGTGTTATTAGCACATTAGAATAGGGCATGTGTGTATACAGGCTGCAAAAAAGTTAATTGAATTTAATGCCTTTTTTCCGGGTTGTATGTGTTGTGTGTGTACTAACCAACTATACAGGGTGGATACGACAAAAAGTACAGTAAAATAACATTTCTGTTTTAAACAATGCTTTATTTCCAGACATGAAATTAAAAAAAAAAATATATTTCATATGTAGTTGGATACATGTACTAATAAATCCCTTTCAGGCAATGTGTGATTTGCTTTTTTTTTTTTATAGCAACATTAGGAATGGCATTGTGTCTATACAGGCCGCAAAAAATAAGTAATTGAATTTAATGCATTTTTTCCCTAAAGAAAAATTTTGAGCTAAATAGCATTCAGTTATACTTGGTACTTGTGGAATAAATTCTTCCTGCTCATATTAAATCTGCAAACTCAGTCAATCACTTTAAGTGTCTCCTGAAAACGCATCTTTCAAAAATGCTTTTGCTGATTCTTAATTTGTCATGCTGAAAACATTTGATAAAATTTGAATCCTTATTTGGCTTTTTGTGGCATCTGGTGTTTTTCAACAAAATGTGACTGTATTTGAGAGTGTTTTGGCCTTTTTAACAGTTTACGTGTGATATACGAGCGTATATATTGAAAATGCCGGCCTCTCGTGTTTAATGATTATCATCTGGTTAAATGATTAACTATTATGTATTGGAAAATTTCCGTTTTATAAGATTGTAAAGCGCATTGAGATTTTATATGTAAGGGGCTATATAAGAAATAAATATTATTATTATTTAAGTATTACGTGGTTGTGTAAGTAATCATCTTGAATTTCATTTTGTATCAATACATGTAATTAGTGCAAAATGGTGTTCAAAATGCGCTGATATCAACCTCACTGGACATACATGGTAGTGACCTTGAAATCAAACTAGCTGAATAATTATTAAAAACAAAGTGTTTCTAATCTAATCATACCAAGTGTACCAGACGGAGCTTATAGGTGATGAAGGTTAAATCAAGAAAAAAGTGGAAAACGCAAAAAAAGGCAAATGTATGCAGGCTCAATGCCGGATGAGGTAATTTGAAGGATATGAGCAACGAACACTGTCACTGGATGAGCGATGATAAGGTTCTACGATGGAGCTCATCAGTTGGAAGCTTACAGTACTTTTTTGATAATATTCTTTTGATTTGGACTGGATCCTCTCTTCAACTTCCACTAGGACAGATAATTGGTGGGTAGGCCCCTCTACTTACATTTATGGTATTATTTTTTGTGTCAGTTCTCAATTACCCCCAAGCCTAGCTAGCTAGAGCGATAACCCCCGCAGCCGCGCGCAAGGGCTGTAAGCCTGCTAAAACTAAAACGGGGATCAGTCTTGCTCATCAGTCCACGGTAAGGGTATTTAGCCGGCTATGTTTTCAGTTTGTAGACTTATTGGGACATCTTTTTCACTTAATGAGGGGACAATTGCAATATTAATTATTAAGAACAATATACAGATGTTGAATCTTTACAAACGGAATTTTATTATGGGAATAACAGCCACTTTTTGGAAAAAATAAAGATTTGATGACGGTCACGGGATTGATTGGTTTATTATAATGCTTCGGGGGACCCATCAAGGTAAAAATGACGTACGTATCCCTACATGGAAAAAAAACAACCGAGTATCGTCATCGTACGTCGGTTTGAATCCCGTATGGAAAAGGTAAAATTTCTGTACTGTTAGACATAATAAACGTGTCTTTGGAAAAAACCAATAGCACTTTGGGTCAGGCCAGAGGGTCATGTACAGAACTTGATTTAACATAGTCGGATTTATATATATCGGCGGTCGCCCCCGAAGAGCAAAACTGATACCTGATACCTGACACTGACCGGGTACCTGACACGTGACAACAAACTATTCATCTCGTTAACCGGTTTATAACTACCATACGGCAAAGCAGCACGCTTCCTGTATCTCTCCGTTTCACAGCGTAATCGCTCAAGATGTGGACATAACATGTGGTAAGTAAACAGGGGGGTAGGACACTAATGCTCGATTTGGGGAACTGCTACCTGCATCCACTATGGCATCGCGGTCCCAGTGACATTAAAAAAATCATCAAAAAAATCATCATCTCATTAATATCATGAGAAATTAAGAAATATTATTGTCTTCATAATCCGTCGGGGTTAGTGGATTAACCCCGCTGCAAAATAGTGTTAATTTCCAATAACGGCGGGTCATTTAGGATTTAAATATTCGTGACCACCACCAGGCCTAGTCTTTAGGCAAGTCCTGTGTGTAACCGTTCGATAGGCGTAAGAGCGCCCTCCTACCCATTACCGTTAAGTCTTTGAAACAAACAGACAAGCAACACTAGCACCCGGAAGTTGATGCCGTTTTGATTTTTCTGGTTGCTGTTAGGTTGGCATGTCCTACCCCCCTGCTAGTAAAAGACTATTTCCAATGCATTTGAAGGCGTCGTAAAGATCCTAAACATCGATCCATTACCTGATCCCATATGAAGCAACTGTTAACTGATTTCTGTAATCGGTTCTTCCTACGAGCTTGGTATCTCATGTTAGGTGGGGATTTGTTACTCATTTGGAATCAAATGTGGGATTTGGAGTCCAAAACTTACCTTGCATGCAATAACGTTGTGTTCCGAATTTGACACACCCCGCACTTTGTTTACAATCCAGATTTCAGGTGATGAATTTCAGCTGTGCTTTTATTTGGTTTTGTATTGAATGTAAACAACTGTTTAAAGATTCTATATATGTTTGATGGAATTTTTTTTAGCTTCTTTAATTTTTCAATATTCATGTCAAAACCGCCGAAACTTAGGGGCCTATAGGCCAAAGGTAGAACGAGTTTCCACCACCCCAAACCTCAAAAATATCAGTAAGATTTTCTTTGGTTGACGTGGATAGGTAAGTATTAAAACTTACCTCTTTTCTGTCAAGTAGGAGTTACGCATTTACGATCTTGAAGCTCAATGATTTTTTTGAGGGTGCAAAATTTTGCACCATGTGGAGTCCCTCGCGACGGCATGACACAGTGCTTTTTTTGCTATGAAACACCTTTGCATTTCTTTCCCTCTTTGACTGAGTGCTTTTTATTTAATACAAATGATCTGAGGGCAAAATTCAAAAAATGGCTTGTAAAACCAGATATTTTAGAAAATATTTTTTTCGACTGTCTACGTGGCTCTGAGATCGGCCATTACAACAAGGCTCCCACGCGAGCAGTGACAAACTGTAATTAGGATGATGTCACACACTAGTCTATTTACAATATTTCGCTCAGCCATTAACCGCGAAGCCGTTGCCCAGTGATATGAAGAAGTGCATAACATAACGCACGCCAACCCGGTGCAATGATTCACCAATGTTTTCCAATCATGGTTTGGTAGCCCAACTGGGCGACTCTGGCTACTCGGCCCGCGAACTTCAAAGGCCCAAAGCGAATTCCCGAATTTTAGGCTACTTTTCACTTTCAGTAGACGACATTTAAAAAAGTAGAGATAACTAACGAGTTTTATAAAAGTGTTTAAGTTGTTCTTACACACACACAATGATGTTCTTGCTACAACAAGCATGGAATCAATAAGAACGCGCGCCCGTAGGATCAGTGTGCAGCAGTGCAGCCGTGTGTGACGGATGACAAATGGCTCCTGTCAAAATCAGTTGCGATACAATAAAAAGAACAAGAAAGAGAGTGAGCACCTACTGGAAGTGAAATTTCTTTCCTTTAGTTAACTTTCATGTTCACAGTAATCATCTTGAATTATGTTGATCCGTTTCCTATGGTTACGTGTATTGTTATACGCATGAGACTTTGCCCTTTATTCCGTGAATGTATGGAATATAAATCCCAACATCGCCAACAAATCCCTGGCTACTCTAGTTGTTAAGAATGCTTCCTAATCACTCCTCGGCGAAAGGTCGAACCCCTACTGTGCTCAATTTTGAGAAATTAATTTGATCTTGAATGTTGTTCAAGTGAAATTGAATAGAGTCCAAAAGTACACAAAAGTACTGGTTTAAATTTCCCTAACTTCAATTTTGAGCGCTTTTTTTTTATTTTTTCGGCAACTTTTTTTTGCGCGTCTGCCCTCGATTGGGCTGATAATTTTTTGGCAACTCTGCAGTCTGTATGCCATAAGCACGACGTGATTACGCTGGATCGCCCTTCTCTTTATGTTATCATATTTTTAATGAATATTTGCATAGGTACCTATGTTGAAAGTGTTAGATTTTTTTTGAAATTGGCTCGAGTTCAGAAGGGTCGAATGCAACTACCTGAGCAGATAATTTAGTGAATGAAGATACGAGGGCCTAGTAAATAGGCCCAGCCTGCAGGCCCTGTAGGATATTACGTTCAAAAGTAAAATTTTTTGGAAGCGCAGGTACATGTAGGGATTTCACAAAAGTATAATATTTTGGTATCAATAGAAAGATAATAAATTATTTAACTATAAAGATCTAATATCCCAAACAGCTTCTGTTGGGAGTATGACTTCACAAAGTCAATTTACGTGCATTTTCCCTAGACCAATTATGTGGCTGTAAGCGTTTGCATTTTCAACAATCACGTTTCTATGGAAGATGTCCGTCAACTTGTTGTATGGCAGTGATCTGATTCCATATTAGAAAAAAATAATCGGACTAAAAACTTGAGTCCCCTAGGCAACGGCTATATGCACGACTGTCGTGCACGAAATTCTAATAGTGGCTATACTACATGACATCCACAGGCTTATCATTAGTCATAACACATCGTCGTAACACCACTCTCCCTGGTAAATTATGCTACAGCCATGCAATAATAGGCCTACGCAGTGTAATAATCATACTTTTGTATTGTCGCTAATAATTCCTACTCAACAGTTATGCCCCAGGCCCACGTCCGTTGCACTGATATTTCATCGTCACTGCTATTAAAATTTCACATCAATCATGCTTCGTTAAATACCTGTGCATAACTCAAAACTCCAGAACTTCCCCTGCGAAGTAATCTCTATCAAACATAATACCCTTGAACATACGCGCCATTGGCTACAGAGCTATGCGCTCTGTATCCATTCGCACCGATACACTCTAATCTCAAAAAGCCCTATTTAATTATTATACACCCCAAAACCATTGCACTCCTGGGTCTGTCTTGTCTTGGTAGGCCTATCACTATCATGCCTAGCTATAGGAGTAGGAAGCTTGGGACGCTAAATAATGAAACTAAAATGTCACGGGATGTAGTTTTGACCAATCCATGAACAAAAGACTTCATGTATTCGTATATAAAACGAATATTGACTGGTCTTATAATCGGTGATGATGGCGATTATCGCTCCCATCGTTGGCCTAGCATACCTTGCCTACATATCTATGTGGCTAGCAATACCCCCTGGCCTACTAGACTTTGTATGGTCTAGCATACATGTAGGCTAGCATACCTGTAGGTGCCTACTATGTAGGCCTAGCATACCCGGCCTACTACGCCTCGGATGATAGTTATTTTTTTTTTTTTAGGCCAGGGAATGCTAGTGCAACATTCGGAGCGATATCTCCACAGCACCGCTCATGACCAGTCAATAGTTTTTAAATATTAACATACTGCGATTTTTACAGTACATACTATGTGAAGTAAACAATCAATCAGGAAACCTGTACATGTTATGTGCGTACCCAGCTGTAGGCCTACACGTGCATTTGCGGTAATAATCTGTCGCAGCCTTTGGAGACACACACCCCAGGCATCCTTCACTGCACTCTGTCATTTGCTTCTGCCCCCTCGTGAACCAGGGCAAACGGACGAAACAAAACTGGGAGTTAAGAACTTGGTAAAAGAAAGGCCACCTCTTTCTTCACATAACCCGCTACAAAGTAATTATATAGCATCAAGGGATCTGTATGCTTTTAGAGACTCGTGCGTGAATGGGCTGGTGTGTGTATGAGTAGATATAACATGTCGCCGTAGTGCATCGATGGCACTCTTTTTTTTGTTATCTTTCCGATCAGTAGAATCTAACTCATAAGGACCGGTAATGGTTCATCAGATTTGTTTATCCAGTCGCTCCAATACTCTCTTCGATTGTTTTTTCAGATAAATCTTTAACATCTTTCACATTTCGTTTCCAATCTCTTCACCGATAATTATCTTAAAGAAAAAAGTTCGCGAAAACTTACACCACAGATAGATGCTGATATTACACGCCTGTCAAGCACTCTTTACTATGCTGGGACAGCTGTGACCTCGAAAGGTTTTGCTTGAGATGCTGCGCGCGCATCGTATTTAAATAGATGTGACGTCAGATGTTAACTGGTCTATTGTGCCCATTTCCCATCCGGGAACTGTACCAGAGTTCTGTTACACAAAAAAAATGTGTTTGTTAGCTAGCGTCGCCTAAAATTACAATACACAGTACCTTTCATGTGAATTAAATCTTACAAAAAAGGAACAAAACCAATTGAGGCAAATGTGTTGAAATTCACGATAAAAAGTGATATTTTCGATAGTACTGTGCCCTACTTGTCACTTGCAGGACATTTACACAACTATAGTGCAAGAGAGTGCAACGTCACAGATAGGGAAGTTTTGGTATTCGGTACGCCCGTAACCGTATGTTTGTAACGCGGGACTTGAGGCTGGTAAAATTCAAGATGGAAAATGGGCCACAATACGAGATGCATTATGAGGATCGTGCAAAATGTCTATTTTCTTGCTAGGTTCTTTAGGTTCAGACCCAATTACGATCCATATTCAAAACAAAAATATTGTAACGGACTCTGGTGCAAAAAAATCCATAGAAACCCATTCGTTTTTCGGAGCTATTTGAGATTTAGCTTCAATTACACACATTCTCTATGACGGACTGATAACGTTAGTCTCTCACGCAGTATCAAGTTAGATAATATCTTTCGCAGTCTGGAACCGACTACACCGTGGGAATACTTACGGACCGCCGTAATTCAATTGTCTTAAGGGTTCGTTTGGCGGCCATATTAAGTTGTTCTATTTTGTTGAAAAAGTATCTCAAATGATTTGGCTCATCTTATGGAATCTGAAAAGAAAATATTTGGCATTATTGTGATGTTCAGTTACTGAGCAGAGAAATGGGTGAAAATGTTATATAAAGTTTTGAATGGGTATTGTACAGGGGCCAACTTTGAAAATAAATGGACTTGAGAAAATTCGTGTTAAGTTATGCGGATGTTTCAATGCGAATGATTTAATGTGAAGAGTTATGCGCATGTTTCAAGGCAGTATCTCAAAAGTTTAAGTACAAATGTATCGAAAAAGCATTTAAAATTAAATTTTCCACATTAGTTTAAAGACAGACATGCAAGCAAAATATCAATAAAAACAATGTCACATTGGGGTGGAAATAAAAAGCTTTGAATCATGGCATATTTACGTGCATTTCAAGAGAGTTATTTTGTGTGTGCCAAAGATTTCTTCTAAAACGGGTCATTTGTGTGGGTTGTTGACTTTTTCCAATTAAAATTACGCTATTTAAAACTTTAACATTATGGTCTCATTATGGTCGTAGGCCAAAATAAGTGCCATCTTCAATCATCCATCTGTCAAGGGTTGGTTTGTATTTAGTGCGATTTATATTCAGAATCTGAAGTGCTGGGGACATTGAAATTGTCTGATTGATGCCAAGTTTTGATGTTAAATGATATAAAAACATATGTGGCCAATAATAAATCGAAACTTGGCTGTATACATGTAAACCTATTCAAAATCATATATGAAAACATCCGAAGGATGATCTTGATCTTGAGTAAATACTGTCCAACACTACAACAAGGAGTCAAACGGCCAGGAAGGTGTGCGGATATGCAGGTGGTTGATTTAGTGTTGCTGGTAGTTACTGATTGCTATGATTACAGTAGTTTTCAATTGCGTGCTTAAAGTCGCGTGTTCCGATCGTCTTTGGGACCCGGATTTACCCGGAAGTAGTATAGATTTTGATATAGATGAAAGGCCGGATTTTCTCATGTCGTCCTGAAATTTGAACCCTCAAATCCGTTTCATTCCCAGCCGTTTAATGGTTAACCATCAATATTAGCACATATTTGAATAGGGTTTGCAATTGCATTATGCTTTCTACATCAAAAACGCAAGTTTGTTTTCCATGGTACTTGAGGGGCGTATGTGCAAGGGCCAGGCTCTCATAGCAACTATAGACAACATCGGCATAAATAAGAACAACCACCTTTAAAGTTGAATAAATGTATCAAGATTCATAATCTTACATTTTTGTAAGTAACTCAACGTGAAAAGGTATTGTGTATTGTAATTTTATGCCCCACTGTTCGGCGACGCGAACGAGTAAATTTTTTTTAATCACTTAGGCCGGATTAAATAAAAAAATTATGGACCGTATTCCACAAAAAAAAGGTGTTAAACAAAAAACTGGGTAAGTAACAAACGTTTATCTCTCAAGTATTGACTTGGTAGATAGAGGATACTACTTTAACTACGGTAAAAGCATCAACTTTTCAATTAACCAAAAGAAACAATGTTGTTTGTTGCCTATTTGGTAGCATGTCTGGTGAAAAGAAGGGGAAGGCGGCCAAGGAATCCCAATAGACCATTTGCACGCTACCCATATAAATCTCGTATTGTGCCATTCCATCCGGGACTTACTACCAGCCTCAGGAAAAATTACATATCTGGGACGTTGCCAATATAGTTGTGTAATAGCGGAAGGTGACAAGTAGGCAAATTACGATTCAATTCAAAACCAGTGCCTCGATTGGTTTTGTTCCTTTGAATTCTTCTACATTTTTGTAGATTAATGCCAGTGAAAAGGTATTTTGTATTGTAATTTTATGCACTTTTAAAAGCAAATTTCCAAAATTTTAAAAGTTTTTTAAAGTTTGTAAACATGAACTCTGGTACAAGTTCCCGGATGGAAATGGGCACAATACGGATTGCATTTCGGGGATGTGCAATGGTCTTTTGTAGACGTCCCATTGGTTGAATAGGCATAAATCGGAACAAGCACCTTTAAATTTAATCAAGATCATAATCACGAAAACACTTAGCAGGATTAAAATAAAAATTATGACCGTATTTCAGAAAAAAAAAAAATTGTGAACAACGGCTAAGTAAGCAAACGTATTGTGCCCATTTCCATCCCGGAACTTATACCAGCCTCAGAAAACTTACCATATCTGGGACCGTTGCACTATATGGTTGTGTAATCGTCCGGCAGGTGACAAGTAGGGCACAGTTCGATCGAAAATAATCAATTTTTGTGGTGAAATCACACCAGTGCCTCGTTGTTTTGTTCCTTTGAATTCTCTACGTCTATCTGGTGACTTCACTTGAAGCTGCACTTACACGGCATTTTCTTACTCACGTGGTAAAATAAGGCCTACGGCAGCTACACCATGTCTATCCGCGGAGCCACTGCACAGTAACACACTGGCTTTGCGAGGCAAGTTAGCTGGTAGCTGAGAGCCGGTGTAACCACGTAGCTACTCCACGACGGGGGAGACAGCCGCTGTGTGTACACTATATCCGTCTATGTAGCAAAAATACAGGGAATCCCGGACGCCGGTGTTACGTCTAGTGGGGAGGTAATCTATGTCTACTCGGTGGTAGCTGGGTGTTGTGTGGTAAACTACCATGAAGCCATTGTGCCGGAATCGTCCGGCATGGGGACATTTGTTGTCTGAACTTTCCAACACCAGGCCCTTATACATTTTGAAGATTAACTTCACATGAAAAAGTACTTTGTATTGTAATTTTTCTGCACTTCGGCGACGCGAACAGAACAACACCTTTTTTGTAAACATTGAACTCTGTACAAGTTCCCGGATGGAAATGGGCACAATACGAGATGCATTTCTGGGGATCGTGCAAATGGTCTCTTGTCTGTAGACGGCGCCATTGGTTGAATAGGCATAAATCGGAACAAGCACCTTTAAATTATCACTCTCAAATCCTCGAAATCACTTATGCAGGATGCAAATAAAAATTATGACGTATTTACAGAAAAAAGAAATTGTGTAAAACTGTTAGTAGCCACGTATTGTGCCCATTTCCATCCCGGAACTTATACCAGCCTCAGAAAACTTACCATATCTGGGACGTTGCACTATAGTTGTGTAATGTCCCGCAGGTGACACAGTAGGGCACAGTTACGATCGAAAATATCATTTTTGTGTGGTGAATTTCAACACCATGCCTCGCTTTGGTTTTTTGTGTTCTTTGATTCTTCTACTCTAGGTCTGGACTTGCACTTGACGCTGCCTATAACACGGCCATTTCCTTACTCACGGTGGTACCTATACGGCAGCCTACACCATGTCTACCGCGGTAGCCACTGCACAGTGACACACTTGCTAATTGCGAGCAGTAGCTGAGTAGCTGGAGAAGCCGGTGGTAACGCACGTTCTACTCCCGACGATCGGGGGAGACGGCCGCTGTGTGTACACTATATCCGTCTAGATGTAGCAAAAATACACCACGGAATACTGTCCGGCGAGATGTACGTCTATGGGTAGTTAATCTATTCTACTCGGTGTAGCTTGTGTGGTAACTACCATTAAGACTATTGGCCGTATATCGTCGTTCCGGAGGTGACATTTTTTTTTTGTCGTGAATTTCAACACCAGTGCCCCCCTTCCAATTTTGTAAGATTTAACTTCAGCATGAAAAACGTACTTTGATTGTAATTTTAATGCACTGTTCGGCGACTCGAACGAACAACACATTTTTTTGGTAACATAACTCTGGTACAAGTTCCCGGATGGAATGGCACCGAATGAGATTCATTTCGGTATCGTTCAAATGAATCCTTGTAGACGTGTCGCCATTGATTTGAACAGGTAAAGCAATCTTGACGAAATATTCTGATTTTTTATATGTTGGTACAGGATATTTTCTTATTCCAAAACCGTTGGAGCCCCGGGTTGGGATGCTGAAGAATCACTCCACTGTAAGTTGGTTCTGTTTTTTTGGTATGAATAATGCACGGGGCGAGTCCGTATGTTGTCATATGGGAATAGCCCCATGACCGACCACACATCAAAACACCCGAATTGGTTTGTGGTTTGCATCTGTATTGCTGTAATTATTTTGATTAGTTCTGGTGACTGCCAACGTCTGGTGGATAAGAGCGCGAGCAAACCAGCAGCCCCTCCTCCTAAATATCCCCCCCGGAATGCAAACGCTGTGTGGCGCTGTCATCATTATTTTTTTTTTTTTTGTTAAATTGTGCTTCGAAGCGGTAACAGAAAGTAAGACGACTATCCTAAGCTGAATTCAAAAAGTAATGACTCGACCCTGCTTAATTGGAATGCATTGTACATAACAATGGTCGAATGACAAACGCATCGTAAGTAATGTAGTAAAGTAGTAATGTAGGTCTGGGACCACACATGACCGCCCCATCAAAAGCCCCCAATTGTGTTTGTGGTTTTCACTCTGTATGTCAATCTATGGTTGCATTATTTTTTGTGGACTGCCATCGTCTGGTGATTAAATGCGAGCAACCACAGCACCTCATCTAAATAAATCCCTCGAATCAAACGCTCTGTGGCCGCTGTCATCGTTTCTAGTTTGAAGAGCCTTTCCCAAAACTCTAGAAAAGGTTGGGGTCTACAAAGAGAGCCACAGAAGGTTTGAGAACTGTTCTTGGTCAATTTGAGGGTGCCGATTGCGATTCTGTTATGTTTACTTTTCAGTAAAATGGTGGAAAATTTACTCCAAATTTGCTATTAAAGGACACTACCTGATTTTTTGAAGAGTTAGTAGAATATATCGTGACCGTTCAATGGATAATTGTTATTTTCAGTGATTAAATTTATTACAATGGAGAAATTCATTCATATCTGTATATAACCTATTCTGAGGTGAAGGAATTCCTAAAGAGGAAAATAAAATTTTTTTAAAGGGGTATTCCATGTTTCAAGGGAGTAAATTGAATGATACATCATGCATAGTTTTACGTACTTGTTCATACCTTTGCATATGTTATTTGGCAAAGTATATGGTATATAATAGATGCAGGTCGAAACATGAGAAGCGATGCGCTCAGATTCACTTTTTTATTCTGTCATATTGCCATAGAAAATGCCCGCAAAGACTTCAATTAAATCCTATAATGTTGATCTGGTCTTGACTGCACAAGTACAATCTGAGATCGAGAAGGAGGAGATCGCTATTATGCTATTATGATTTGTTTGAAAGCTTCGCCTATTTTGTAGCTACCGTGGTGTGGAAGTCAATCCCTCCACAGTAAACCCCAACTTTCCCAGTACTCGAATCACGTTCAACCCTGTCCACTGACAATTTACATGGTGCTATGCATATCAGCAATAACTTCAATGGTGACTTTAGATGCATGCTCGGGGCATGCTCATATTAGTAGCCCCGCCCATGCAGGACCTCAGTGCATGGGCCCAAGGCGCCAGCAATTGATTCATAGATTATACACATACAAAAATTACTCTTCAAACCCAACCCTTGATGGCCTTCTGGTGACCCTTGGACTTTGCTACCTGCAGATCGTGGGAACCAATTAAAGAATTGGATTTTTTTTATTGCTGCAAAGGGGAGGGGAGGTTTTTCTAACCATAACATATGTCCCATAAGTGGGGTAGGTAAAAAGCATAGTAGCACCATTTTTTTAAGTGCGCCCGCCCCCCAATTTTTTCAAAAAAATTTGTAGATTTTCCACGTGATTGGTAACTGGCTAGTAAACCATACCTGTGAAGGTGTAAAGAACTATCATGATTCTGATCAGGCAAACGAAAAAATTCATCAAAAACATTTTTTTGCCATTATGTACAAGTTAAGGTACCTAACCACCCTGCAAATGATAGGACCAGAAGCAACCACATAAGGACAAAATCAGAATTGTAGTCATTACGTCCGAAAACGGACACTTATATTACACACTTAATTGAATGGAGAAATCGTATCTTGGAACACTGCGTTTTCTTCCTTTTCTGTCAATTCTACGCTGAAAAGGTAACTTATGAGAATTTCTACAGACTAGACTTATTCTTCAATTTGAATCTATTCCTGCAATTCCAATATTTTTTCATTCAATCACCTGATTGTGTCGTTAAGCTAAAGAATGTCTGTGTCTAACAAACGAAGGACTTATGCACTAAGAATAATTTTTTTTTTTTTTTTTATTTCGGATCCCCGATAATAATCACGATGCGGAAACGGCCTTCCAATTTGAAATAGCCAGGGAATTGCGCCATGTACGTGTCGACACTCATCCATAGTTTGTTTTTATTGGTTTCATGCAAATCAAGTTAGAGGTTATTTTCTCGAGGGGGCACTATTTTCATCATGGACGGACATAAAAACTAAGCTTTCCAGCTCTGCCGTTAAGACTTCAATCTGGGACCAATTCCTAAATTACAAATCGCTTAATTTTGTAAATACGCGCATTTTTAGCATTCTCGTTCACACGTATTGTTTCCTAAGCCTGACATCACCAACGTACTGTGCCAAATATCAAATTTTGAAAAATTTGGGGCGCTCTTCAAAAATGTGCCATATATTGCTTTAAGGATACAAACGGGACCATTTTTCCTTTTCATATACCCTTTAAAATTTCAAGGGTTATTTTTCTATTTCCAATTAAAGGGTCATTCCTTCCAATTAACCAATTAAGGTCATTCCTTCATTTACCATAAAGGTCATTCCTTCCTTCATTTACAATGAAACAAGGTCACATTCCTTCTTTACCAATTACAGGGTCAGTTCTTCATTTACCAATTAAAGGATCATTCTTCATGTCCATTAAAGGGTCATCCTTCATATACCAATTAAAGGGACATTCGTTCATTTACCATTAAAGGGTCATTATATTACCATTAAAGGTCATTCCTTCATTTACAATTAAGGGTCATTTCTTCAATATCCAATTAAGGGTCATCCTTATTTCCACAATTAATGGGTCATTCATTTATTACAGGGTCATTCCTTCATTTACCATCAAGGGTCATTCCGTTATTTACCAATTAAAGGGTCTTGCCTTATTTACCAATAAGAGGGCATTCATTCATTTAGCAACTAAAGGTCATTTCCTTTGTTTACAATTAAACGGTCATCATTTAACCAATTAACGGGTCATTCCTTCATTTACATATATTTACTCAAAAAAGAAAAATTAAGGTCATTCACTTCTTTAGTCATTCTTCATTTAGCCATTCAAAGGAGCATCCTTCATTGCCTATTAAAGGTCATTCCTTCATTTCCAATAAAGAGCATTCCTTCAGTTCCCATTAAAGGCTCATTCCTTCATTTACCAATTAAAGGGTCATTCCCTATTCCTCATTTACCATTAAAGGTCCATTCCTTCATTTAATCAATTAAAGGGTTTATTCCTTTGCAATTAAATGGTCTTCATTTACGAATAAGGGGTCTTCCATCATGAATAAAGGGGTCATTCGCATCATTTACAAATTAAGGCCATGCCATGTTTACAAATTAAGGCTTAATTATAAAGAGTAAAGCTTGCGGTTAAGCCCCATGCTTTGGTTCCATGTAAAGCCCGCGGTAAAAAACAACGGAAAAAATTTTGACATTTCAATTATGTTCAATAAATACAATTTTGACCCTTCATTTTCATTTTTTTTTTTTTTTGCTCTTGACAATTTGACCTCAACGGTCTTTGACTCTTGGGACAAATTGAGTGAAATTTGTTTACCCTGTTTGGAATCCCAAATGCCCAAATTCCGCATATTGTGTCCGCCCCCCTAGTTTAAATTCTTATTTAAGTGTATTTAAGAAGTCGTATCTACTTCTTAGACGAATAGTATATGACAGCTTTGGTAAACAAAATTGTTTATTTTTCCCACCAGCCTTGACAAACATATAAAAAAATCTAATTTTTCAGGTCAATATCTCGCTTTTACGCTTTCCAAATAACCATGATTTCTTGGCTTCATGCCCTCCCCTGAAGATTTTTTTACAGCCAGTCATTCGGCCGGTAATTTTTTACCAGGGTTTGTGTTAATTGATTTGTGGTTTTGAGTGTATGTTTTTGTTTTCTCTTGACTGCCTCTTTTCTGTCATCTCACTTGACTGCTGCTGCATTAGTGAGTGTCGTGAGTTTAATTGGGATTTCAACGGCCCCAATCGAGAATAGGGGCTCAAACACTAACATGTGACTGATATGGAATAATGCTGGCACAAAACAGCGCAAGAAACGCAGTGTGAGTTTTTGCATAGCGTGTATGTTTCTGTACTGTAAATGCTTGTTGACGCAAAACGATAAAACCGAATAATGTCACCCGTATTTGGTGGTAATTGACAAAGTTTATCATAGCAAGGCAGGCTAGTCGGTGCTTTACCCAGAGCCGTTGGCTATATAGGCCTAGGTCTCAGCTAATAATTATCTGGTTAACACCGGATCATTGCCAACAACTCCACAACGTTCAAATATATCATATCAATTTCATGTCACTGGTCCAACAGGTTGTGGCAATAATTAAGGGTGATTACGTGATACAAAACTTCTTAAAGCACAGGCCTATAGACAGAAGAAACGTGTCTCAAGTGTTTGTCCAAATGAGTGTGGCACCTTCTACTTTCTACTTCCAAATCGTGCAAAGATTTGCTGGGCATTTCATGTTGGCCGCGGCTATCCCCTGCCTCACCTTTCATCATTTTCCTTTGGATTGATCCTCGAAAAAGCTAGAGGTTATTTTAAAAAAATTTAGTTATTCTGATGATGGCATGTAAAATTGTTTTTTTGTTAAATGTTAAATGTTGATATTAGCAATGCCAGCCTAGCCCCTAGGCCAGCCCTAGCCTAGCTGGCTAGTGGTGTTTCCTTACCTGCCGAAACTAAAATTTAGTTGATTCTGATGATGGCAATGTAAAATTTGATATGAGCATGCCACCTAGCCTAGAGCCTGCCTAGGCCAGCCTGGCCTAGCCTCCTAGGCCAGCCTACGCCGTACCTATTCATGCTAGGCATGTAGCCCATGTGACAGTGTGTGTTAATAAGTATTAAACGCACCTAAAAAGGTGAGATTAATGATTAACACTGTCCTAACATGCCTAAAATTACTTCACTTAACTGCTGGCCTGTTTAGGTAGCACCCTAAGTTATGACTTGGACAGAAAGAGCTAGGCCGTTATACTCTGAAGTACTGTCCTGACGGCAACACACAAATTACCACAAAGGACAAAGAAAATAGCGATTCATTTCATGTGCAATGTTTGTTTCGGTTCATCACGGTTCGCAATGAGTAGACCACTTGAACAACGTCACAGCCATGAGCATGAGGAGACTAAGGACTAAGTAATAGATATCGCGGGGGTTTTTCGCCCGACACAAAAACCTGTAGGGAAAAAGATTTTAAAATAACTTGCACTTACCGACCTCCTATTGCATGATGGGTAATATTTCCCGATCCCTGTGTTTATATCATTAATATATAATTATTAGGACAAAAATACAGCATAGAGGTATCTAAACAGTTTTCTACCATTTTTCGATGTAGAATTGTAATAAAGGCAAATTTTGGTATGCTTCAGTGGCCTTTGAAGTTCAATTTTCATGATTTTCTTTCATTTTTGCGCCAGTATTGACCCAAACATCTCGTTAAGTACATTGACCTTAACTGCACATCCGTGTATAAATAGAACAATCATTGACATTTGGTATTGGATTTGTAATGGTAAGTGAGTAAATGGCCAGTTTAACAAAAAATGTGTGATGGACCCCGTAATAGCTTTATATTAATTCTCTGACCTAGTATACGACCACAACCCAATATGGAGTGTCTAGTCAGAGCACCCTAGGAATAGAGCAGACCATGCCAACCCGACCCTTGATATCCCATTCTTGAAAAAAAATATGAAAATGGGAACAATAAAATTATTGATAACTTCCAACATCATGAAATTCGCCATCGCCAGCCAATCTGCGTTGTGATGCTGCCCTGCTATGGATGAGAAGAACGATCGATTTGCAAACCGCGTGTTAAGAGTATAAGGCCCTGGGTTAAATATACCACCAGCTTACAAGCATTGGTACAAACACGGTTTTCCCGAATTTAACGTCATTGACAAATCGGCCGCGTGTAATCACTAATCACTCTGTAACCAAATTCTTCCACCGATGGCACTTGAAACTCAGCAACCCAAGACCGTCAGCTCTGTTTTCCAACCTGGCAAATCGATGCGCAAAAAGAGAACTAAACATCCCTCTAGATGGAGAAAAAAACTGTCACATGACCCAACACCGAAGTACCTTGGGGTCACAATGGACCGCAGCCTTAACTTTCAATCAACACACCAAGTCGCTGCCAATCTCCTCAGTTAAGGCTCGCAGGAACTGGATGGGTGCATCCGTTGACACCTTACATACATCTACTGTTGCTTGGCATACTCCACTTCTGAATACGAAAACTGCACCCAGTAATGGAGCACAGCGTTACATTCACACAAGATTGAGTCGTTTCTGAATGATGCAATTAGAACTTGTTAGTGGTTGCCCTTTGCAACGCCTGTAGAATAACCTCGCCATGCTGCTGGCATACTGCCTCACATCTTAGGAGGAACCTCAGAGACATCAAGCTCGTCCAAGAAATTGATGAACGCCTGGTAGTCTTATCCCAATCCCCACCACACCCTTTGAGGATCAGAGAATTCCACGAATCACTTTGCTACCCAATCCGTGACACTGCAGTCACAGTATCCTATCGATCATCTTTGGATCAATGACAGATGGTTTGAGCAATGGTCATCCTCTACCTTTGAACCTAAGCGTTGTTGACACCCATCTAGTCAAGCCCAAGGCGTGACCTTGACAGGAAAGCATGGTCCAACCATCAAACAGACTCAGACTGCGTTGGTCGTACAAAGAACTTTCCTTCCAACAAGATCGGAGTAGAACCATCACCAAACTGCGATTGTGGAGAGTCACAACCATTACCACATCATATATGACTGTGAGGTTTACAAAGGCTCCCCCAAGAGGAATTCCAGGCCTTATTAACCTGGAATGATGAACTATCAGGCTGGTTAAAGACGGAACCTTCCACTTGTGATTTTGGACTTGCACGAACAACAATCTGCCGCTAGCATCATATTTGCGTCCTGGTTTTCATTATTTAAGCATGATTTGTTAGAAACATCCAGTAACAACATTATCATAGGTTTTAATGTTAGAAACAAGTACATTAAAAACTAAATTTTCCTGCGAAACAAAATATCCAACAGAAGGGAGTATTATAATAATGTTTTTTTGTTGAATATCGGACTACAAATTATTACAATTTTTAAATGCGAATCCGTTGTGTTCCCATAGCGATTTATAACACCGTATGAGTTGTGTTTAATGATAAGAACGAAAAGGGGGAAACAATTGAGGTCTGTTATTTTTTAAACCTGTCGACTATAGAGTTTCAATAGCTTTCAATACGTGTATACCGCGTTCGTCCTACAAAGCTTCGCTTTCTCGCTCGCTTATTACAATGCAACACCAAAAGACATGCAACAGCACAATATTGATTAAGAGACATTTTGACCCTGTTATTGGAAGAAAATGCAACAACCTTTTTGGTAATTTGAGTACACATAATTAGCATCAGCCTAAAGCTTTCTTCTTTAGTATGCATGACAGGGAAATGGTATAAATATCCTGTGTCGCTGTAAGCGATGCCAACTTTTCTGAGGTTGACATCAAATGTAGTTGTGAAATATTTAACATAAGAATTAAAGGGGTTAATATAAGTTTAAAATTACTCCTATTTAATCATTTATAATACAATCAAATCCTCCAAATTAGTCAGAGGCCCGATCTTCTTAAGTTTGGCAGTCCCAAGCGACCGATGATAAGAGTGAAAAACCTGGGATAAGCACCCAAGGGACGATAAGGGCCACGGGGAGAGTCTCACCCAAAGTTGTGGGGGGCAATCTCGGCTATTTTGTGCAGCGTGTCGGACGGTGACCTCCGCCCAGTGGGTCCTAGTGTTCTCTTGGGGTTCTCTCGAGGTTATGTAGTGTAGTGATTTCATATATTAAGACCCCCATAATTATCTTACCCTGTTTTTGCTACCAGAATGCATTGAAAGTGTAAACCAAAGGGATTTTGATTGCTTAATTTTCACAACAAAAAATATTTTTAAAACTATATATTTTTGGTTGAATTTAGTATTTTGCTCTTATAGTAAATTATCAGTTCAAATTTGTTACCAAAAGAAATGAATTCTCAGCTTAATCATTTCACTGGGGATTTTTTTGACAGAAGCTTCTACATTAGTGCAAAATCAGAATTTTCCTTTCATCCTTTTTAGGCCACCTGTTATGTGAAATCTCTCGATCACCTTTAACCTCAAAATACATACTTCACTTCCTTCCTTCGGTCTCTCGACGACTCCAGTAACCGGCCTGTGTCTGATTCATCTGGTCATTCGTCGTGCGGCACCCGACACAGCAGCTTCGACTCCTGGGTCTGTTTGCAGCCTGTTGGAGTCGTCTTGTATTTGGAAACTAAGATGGACGCTTTCCAGCCAGGATGCAACCATCGTCTGCCTCTTCGGATCCCGGTTCCTCCCGAGATATATTCTCAGACCGTCAATGTAGGGATCATCCACCTCAATTTGAGCATATAAGTCCAATTCACTTCAACCGGTGGCCTGGTGGCAATCATATCACCCTGAGACGGCTGCGTCGCTTCGTAGTAGGGCTCACTCTTCCTCTCTTCCGGGCTCGGCCGCTGGTCGCGGCCAGTCACGTCACCACTAAACCTCTTGATCTTGGGCTATCGTTCTATTCCTTATGTCGTGGACCTCCCCCCTTGAACGAAAAGTGTGGGCGACGTAACAAATCACAAGGAGGGAGGGTCAGGAGCCCCAGCCCTTGCAAATAATTGATACAGGCCCTCATGTGGTGTCGCGTCAGGGGCCGGAAAAAAAAATCAAGGCTAAAAGGCCCTCCATGTCCCAGGGGGGAGGCATAGATGGGAGTACTCCGGTGGAGTGGCCATCTCCTTCCATCGGTGTGCCGCATAATAATTCTTTAGAGGGTCGATCGTCGATACGTGAACCTTTCCACATCAGCTGGGGATCATCAACGCCATGCTTTTACTACTCTAGGTGCCCGGGTCACCTATGGGCAAGATGCACTGGCGGGCTGATGGTCGGGCCGATTGCCTCGTCTTCAATCTTCACCCAGTGGTCTATGATCCCGCGAGTCCTCAAGAAGGTGGCTTCCGTCCCTGTCAGTGGGCGGCCCCTTTTTGGCCATCCCACTCGTGGGTCCCCAGGCTGTTAGATCGGCTAGTGAGGAACCGGTCGGTTTTCACTGCGGCGGATGCGGTAATTGGTCCGCCGCCGCCATGCGATCCAATCGTTCCATGAGTGCACCACCACGCTTGAAATCTGTCCTGTTAGATTTCTGTAGACTATTCTAAGGCGGAATTTTCTGATTGACCATGGCCACCATATCCAATCCGGCCTGCTATGATTTTCCTAGCGCACTATAACCGCCTGCAACCTTCTCGCCCAAGTGTACTGCGGTCCGGAAAGTGTTTGAAAGACTGCGAAAGATATTATCTAAATGGTACTGCGCGAGAGATATTAACGTTATCAGTGCGTCAGAGCGAATGTGTGTAAATGAAAACTAAAAACCTCAAATATCTCCGAAACGAAGGGGTTCTATGGAGGTTTTTGCATCAGAGGGTCCGTTTACTATGTTTTGTTTTGAATATGTATCGTAATTGGGTCGTGACCCTATAAAGCTATCACTGAAATTTGAAAGAGCCTTTTTTTCTTTTCGGTGCACCCCCCCTGCGATACAGGTTTTTTGGTACCATTTTGGAAGCTGTAACCATGTAGATTTAAAATCTCCTTGTTTCCAAGCATAACAGTGCCAAAATGGTAGAAACCAGGCCACTTTTTTTACCATTTCACATATCTTTTTTTCATGAAAATACCCCAAAATCAGTTTTTAATAACATAAAATCGTCAATTTACAACACAGAACTATGAATTTGGTGTCAAATGAAAGGCAACTTGTGCTATCAAACTAATATGTCCACAAATATGTTCCATAGTCCTAATTTTCTTAAGTTTGAGACCAAAAGTGTCAATTTTTTGGTCAAAAAGGGCCATTGTTTGACATTTTTTAGGGCAATTTTGACATTTTATTGGTTTTAATTTTTTTAAATAATGTCGCACATCAAATGCTGACATGATTTTATGACGTCTTTTGAAGCTCTGACACAGTTAATTTGGAAATCGCTTGTGCCTGGCACAAAAAATGTCCAAAAGTATGTAAAAACTTTTTTACCATTTCAGAAAAGGATTTTTTCAAAGAAATACCCCAAAATCATGATTTTGACATAACAGTATTTCTTTTCTCAACATAGAACTTGATTCTGGTGTCAAGTGAAAGCAAATTACATGATAACCAAATATGTGCTAAACATTTGCCAATTTTGTATTAAAATTTTGTTTTTTGTCCAAAAATGTCAAATTATTGCCTCAAAAAACCTATTTTTGACATTTATAATCTGGAAACTCGGGCTGTTCTTTGACATCATTAACATCCGCGAAGATTCAGTGTGATATAAACTCACTTCCTCATACGCATCCGCCAAATAAAATAAATCTCACAACTATATATTTGTTTCCCCCAAAACATTAATGTCTCATTTCGCGCCCCGTTTCAATCGCACAACAAACACGCCGCATTACGTCAGAGCCGCTCATATGCACAATCTCCTGGCCATCAATCTAAATCAAGATCCCGTTTTTCTCAGAACTCTTAATATTCTCAAATTAATCAGTTATTCAAAACCCGCGTGCGTAAGTCTGTACGCAGGTATGCGGACACAACCAACGCGGCGCGGGCGACAGGGCTGTGCATATGCGCGCACAAGAATATTAACATAATAGCTCTGTGCGTGCGAGGGTACTTGCTTTGAGACGATTGGAGTTGCTAAGTAACAAAACAACAAGATGGACGCAAAAGGATAAACGCTGCTGGCCCACTGCGAAGGGGGTGGGGTCGGGGGGATAGATAATATCCAAAGTTATAAAATAATACACACTACGGGAGCGATCACTGATATGGAAGCATCAACGAATACCACCACACCACCTCAACGCCCGTAAGAAAGGACCCGATTCACAACATTTGTAAACACTTATCTCTCAAGTTCCTTTATTCCCGTCATATCCTGTATCGCACGTATTAACATTTCTAAGGAAACATCAATTTTATTCCCGTATAACTTCCGACATTTTAATCATCTCACACTATCCCTTATCATAACCCGTATTTTCCGTCGAACCAGAACCAAAGCGAAATCAACATGACGTGTTTTATTGATCATTTTATAACCCGTATCGTAGTTCGCATTCTTCTTAAGTATACCGTTATTATTTTCATCCATAGATATATCGTTTAGTTTAAAAAAACCCGTTTATCGCAAAAAGTACTCCCCAGTGCTAACCCGGTAAGACCTGTTAGAGCCATATTTTTTCTCAACAACTCCTTCAACTCCCACATAAAGTTTCCGTCAACTTGCAGTTTATGACCTTCCTCTGGCTTCCTCCTTCCATTTTCCTTCTTTTTTTCTCGGTAAGAATATAATAATAATAAAACCGCACTTTGAGCGCAATATGCATCAACGGAAGCCTCATTGCGCTTTACAACATAATAAATATTAAAAATAGTAATACACATACAACTATATAATCAAACAACACAATTAATGAGCCCACAATTAATACTCATTGCACTTTTATAATACATTACATAATATTAAAACTAGTACCAGTACTGCAATTTACACATACATATTCTATCCAAAAAACACAAATTATAGCACACA
>JAMKCH010026606.1:0-18702 GCA_023653785.1 Ophioderma brevispina
TACGGTCATGGAGTGTTACGGCATGATAAAGCATGGCCCCCGGGGCAGGCCCCAGGTAGCCCGTACACGCCGGGTCAGTGGCACGGGTCAATGAGTCCCATGACAGCGGGGTCATATCTATTCCAGACTGGGGTGCACGGTCATGGAGTTGAGTAACATTACGACATGCATGACACGGTATACCCCAAACATGGCATACACGCGGCCTCAGATCCAAGGACCTCAATGGCCGATGATGAAAGACACGGATCGACCAAAGGGATAAGACAATAAATTGTACCATCAGCAGTTTTTGTGTGTGAATCTTGTTTACACCTAACATGCCTAGAATGTACCTGAATTATGCATCACTGTGGAGCACCAAACAACCACGCTAGTAACAGACACAGGGCTGATATACAATTGTGATTGTAACGTGGACATGCAACGGCGGGGGGGGGGGGGGGGGTCCGGAACACAACAGTTCGTAAAAGAAAACCAATTTGGTTGGCAGGCTTTACGAATTATTAATTGAAGGCTGGTACAAACATATAGATGCCTTTACGAAGTGAGGACCAAATTGTAAAACCTGCACATTCAGGTTAGTAGGAACTGCTAAACTTGGTTGTCGTCGTTATTTCTTTCACAAAAGTGGTAGAGCGTGGAAAAAAACGCGTTAAGAGGGACTTGATATAGATGGATAGCAGATGCTCAAATAATGTTCCTACTAATATTTTTAGTAAAGCATGTCGGAAAATCAATTTTTGTTTCAGTGCTCCTGCATATGAGTAAAATATACTCAGCCGGCCAATTGAAAACCGACAATGGCCCATTTAGGAAACCCACCTAAAGCCCAATTAAAGAAACTAATCATTGACCATGAAAACCTCAATGGCCCCATTTGGGACACCCACTAAAGCCCCCCGAGTAAGTAACGAAAGCCTATCAGATTTAACACCATTGAACAAACACACTGGCCCCATTTAGAAATCTCATGTAATTCCCATGCCCACGATAAAGCCCATGTAACCCACGGGAAAACCAAAAAGTGGGCCCACTGAACCATTAACTGGGTTATAAAAACCAATGATGGGTAGCCCCGATTAATCCATGAGACCAACACAAGTAAGCCCATAAACACCCATAATGGGTTGCCTACATGGCGGAACCATCAGAATAGCCCACATGATACACATGTCCACCTGCCCCACAAACCACCACATGGGCCCCAGAGGCATAAATAAAACCCATCATGGGTTACCCATTACAACCCACATGGGCCCCCATTAGGAATAGCCCCCATAAAACCATGACCCAATATAGCCAGCGTACCCACACATAAACCACATGGGCCCAGCACACGGATGTTGGTAGGGGTATCTACTGCCGGCGAAAACATGCTTCGATCTTACTAATACTTCATGTTACAAGAGCATATACCCCAAGGAACTTCTCCAGGAGTTCCAAGTGGATCGAGAAAAAAGGCATTTTTCGTTCACCACCCTAATATGAGTGTCCAAATCAAAAAACTTCACTGAAACATAAATCTGTTTTCGGCATTTACAGCAATCATGTTTCTCATAGAAGTGAGGGGCTCCAATGGATTTTGGAAATCTACAGTGGGCAGCTGTGCACATGCCTGTTACTCATTGGGATTGTTGTGTTATTCTCTTGTCCAGTAAGGGATCAGATGCATTGGAATGGTAATTAATATTAATATAACAAACTCATTCTGGAAGTGCATTTGGCCAAGCCCCAATGCCCGAATAGCCAAAGTAAAGACATCAGTGATTTGCTAAATCAGAAATTGAAAAAAATATTATATAAATACAGCAAGTAAATTGGCAAGATGGCAGTATGGGTTTTCATAGGCGTGCCCAGGAATTGTTTTTGAGGGGGGCTGGACTAAAAGATGTTCGAACCATGGAGCGAAGCGAGCATACGGCGGATCCACTAATGGGTGGGGTCAAGGGGCCCGCCTTAGGGCCCCTGGTGTGGTCCAGGGACAACGCCCCAGCCTCCTGGGGGTGTCTAGGGGCAAAGCCCATGAAGTCTGGAGTTTTATGGTTTTTCAAGACCTGAAACACCTTTCCTTGCGTACTTCCTTCGACACTTTTTGATCCGCATTTTGCCATGAAAAAAAAATCAAAAATAAATGTACCATAAAAATCATCTTTTTTCTGCTGTTTTTTCTCCTTTCTTTTCCTTTTTTTTGAGAACTTTGAGGGGGAGGTGAGAAAAACAAACAAAAACAAAAAAAAAAAATAAAAGAATTAAAAAAAAAAAAAAAAAAAAAAAAAAAAAAAAAAAAAAAACAATAATAAAAAAAAAAAAAAAGAAAAAAAACGAAAAGACAGAACAAAAAAAACAATAAAAAAAGAAAAAAAAAAAGAGAAAAGAAAATAAAAGAATCAAAAAAAAACAAAAGAAAAAAAAAAAAAAAAAAAAAAAAAATGGCATAGAAGAAAAAAATAAAAAAAAAACACAATAAAAAAAAAAAAAAAAAAAAAAAAAAAGAAAGAAATAAAAAAGATGGTAAAGTCCGTCTGAAAAACAAAAAAACATCAAAAAAAGAAAAAGAAAGAAAAAAAAATAAAAAAGAAAAGACAAAAAAAAAAAAACAAAAAAATCACCCCCCCCCCCCCCCCCCCCCCCACATCCCCCCCCCCACCCGGGTTCGCCGTGCATTGACCCTGCAAGTTGTAGTGCTAAGTTTAAAAAGCATCCTAATAAGGATAAAAATTGGTATTTTAGTTTCCTAGTCCTACCTACAAACCTGCAATTGAATGAGGATTCATACACAGCAAGATTCCTACTAACGGTGTAACCCAGAGCGTAGGCTACCAATGTGTACTCTAGCTCTACTCTAAAGGGTAAACCCCTTGATACATTATTGATGCAGAGCCTACAATAAGTAATTGCGAAGTACACAAGCCAGGGTGAATAGCAGCTAGTTACTTAGCAGTACCCATTCCTATAGTGTACTCTACAGTGCCTGCTAGGTGATAACATGGTACCCATGTAAGGCCACCAGTAGTGGAGTACCTCTGCCAGATTACTCACGGGAGCCCTTCACAGGTACTCCTCTACCGGCTGCCTAGTAGCAGCACTTTGGACCATAAGGGCGGCCAAAACATTCTATTGTTGTTTATGACTTTCTGATCATTTCAAGCTTTAGTAAAATCTATATTTGAGTTGAGCATCACCAAAAACCCCTATATATGACATTTTGTGGAAAAAAATATAACATATGACCAAAATGTAAGTTACATGAGATAAAATCACTACAATAATCACACAGAGCTTGAGCTCAAAGCTCATTTGCAATGGGTAACCCAGGCAGGTACTCCAGCCTGGTGTGACTAGTGGTTAGGCTACTGCGTGTGACATAGGTGGAGGATTACCCCCGAATTTGTGACCGGCGATGTGTACCCATTTGGGGGGGGCGGGGGTGGTACTCCATGGATACTTAACAGCTACTTCACAGGTCTTCCATGAGAAATTGGTTGTGTATATTTGAACATTCGCTGTTTTTTCTTCCTTTTCTGTCAATTTTTCTCTTGGAAAATTACCTTACGAGAGTCCTACATAATTATCCTTCACTTTGAAGCGATTCCTGCAAATTTCATATTTTTTATCTTTGGGTGATGAATTCACTGATAGTGCTTTAATTTTTTATTTTAATACATACAATTTTGGGCATTACATTTCTGCGGACAAGATAGCTCAATCAGGTAAGCGCTGACTCCAGTGTAGCTCATCCATTGGCGTATAGGCGTTTGTGTGTTCGAGACCCTTGAGATAAGCTATCTTGTAATTTCCTGGACAAGAATTAATCGCTTGGTTGTCTCGATTACCCATGCGATATTTGGGGAGCTGGTCCCGGCCGGCCTGCGATGGTTTTATTGATGTATGTTTGATATATAAAGTTCTGCTATTATTATATTGGCAATCCACGGTAACAGAATCACTCAGATGCTTTCTTTTTACTTTCAAAACCAGTGATGATTTTATTACAATGTCATGACTCCAGAAATTCTATGCATGTTTAGGCCAAAAAAAATTAATGGTCCTTGTCCCCGGACCATATTTTTTTTTGTTATTTAAAAAATTTTCTAAGTTTTGGTATCAAAATTAGATTTACAAAATAAATATCACAAAATAGGAAAATATTACCTGTACCATGTGTATTGGGGTGTGTTGAACTTCTTGAAAACTTTCTCTCTCTCTCTCTCGTCTGTCTGTCTGTCTGTTTGGGTGCTGCCAGCCACTAGAAGTTTGACATAAAGTATTTGTGCATTCTTTGTCATCTGACATCTTGTGGGTTGTCTAGGGGAAGGGTGGGTGTAGGAGAGGGTTGGGGTGGCTGGGGGGCGTGGCGTGGAGTGTGCAGGAGGACAGGGGTGGGAGTTCATATTGTAGACTTTATACATTGTAGTTGCATTTTATTGACATGTTTAGGTGATCGCGGGGACATTCGGCGGGGACATATTTTAAGGCATCGAAGTAAATCCGAGTTTGACTTGTTTGTACAGTAATTGGGCATGCCATGCCATTATGGCAAATAACAGAAAAAAGGGTCGGTTTCTAAAAAACATACAGCGCATCGCTGAAGCATTATGGGGTTTAAGGGGATAATGTGATGAAAATAGAAAATGTTTAAATGCATGGTCTTTACTTATAAATCAGGAATAAGTGTGTGCAATTCCATAATAAATGCTATGATTAGGAAAAATAACCAACTAGTGAAAAAAATTCAGTATTTGAGGAAATTTATCATAACCATCTCCTGCAAATAGCCATAAAGTGAGGGCAGTTCAATCTAACACTAAACAGCCAATTGGGTTTTACACCCAGTAAAGAATTAAAACAGAATTGTGCATATGTATGCAATCAGTGCTGGAGTCGATCCACCCTATCCGAGTCCAGAGTCCGAGTCCTTGATGTTCGAGTCCGAGTCCAAGTCCGGTCCCTGTTTCCGGTACCGAGTCCCCCGAGTCCGCAATGCAAACGAATGAACCAAATTTATTATTCAACTGTTCGTGCCAATGCACTGGTTGTTATGTGTTAAAGTTAACTTGTCATTGGCAGATCACTTGCTAGACTTGTTTTAACTCAAATTTGAGTTTCAACTAACAAGTACAAGAAATAATTATTTACCTTTTAAACATTGAATTAGCTCCTTTACAAACTTGCAAACGTTTTGATGGCAGAATTGCTCATGACATGACTCAGGGATCCTAATAAATTGGGATAGGACACTCGATGAAGAAGTGGAGGCCTACTTGATATCGCCGAGCTCATGAAACTGGTAGCGCTAATAATATCGATATCGAATTTTCTATGGGCCTTTGTAACACAGTTTCACCCGCCTGATTTGATCAGTTGATAAGTGAGACGATCCAATATCGACTTTTATTTAGGCCTGAATGAATACGCTATCTATTTTTGCATTATTGGAACAGAGGACTTGATAACTATGATATAAAAGTATCACATTAATGAACTATTTTGGTTTCAAACATGCATCACTCATCAAGAGTGGCTTGTGTGTGCAGAGATTTGGAACAAAAGATTGCGCTTGCAACTTAGTTTTTCCAATGATGTACGTAAAAACAAAATAAAACATCTAAAAATAAACTTATAAAAATGTGCATTTGGCTGGACTCGAGCCGAGTCCTCGCTGGTCCCCGAGTCATCAAAGGCTCGGAGTCCAAGGTGTCCAGTCAAGTCCGATTCCTTGAAAAAAAAAATCGGACTCGAGCGAGTCCGGACCGAGTCCTCCAGCACTGGTAGCAATGTAGCTCCGCAGACTTTGTGTGTGCAGCATACAACTTCGCCTTGCTCCGGGAGTGGAAAATATACCGCCATGTATTTTCACTTCAGTTGTCGCTGCATGCGGGATCCATGATGTTCATTTAACCCTACCCCCACTCCGTATACGCGTGTATGCGTTGCCTTCTTTCTTCTTTTTCTATTGTATGATGTTTATGGGCTGGGTCTTGTTTGTTTTGTGTGTGTGTGCATGCGGGGTGGCGGGTGAGTTGGTCTTCAAAGACACTTCCCGAGAGGACACTGAATCTAACAGAACTCATACAGAAAGAAAAGGATATCTATCAAATGTAAAATCACTGAATCTCACACAATCACACACTTTACATGTCAAATCTGTATGAAGAGAAAAACCACTGACGATCGCAAAATTTAGCCACAGTATAGAATATTTGACTTAAAAATCACTGAATCCTTACAAAAATGATTACTATATGTCCAGTCATTTATAAGCCACAATCTAACAAAATCCCAGAACTGCACACCAGTGACACACTTTGTGAGATTTGGGAGATTTGTTGAGTTCGAGTTCTGTTATGGTTAATTGCCACGGGAAGTGTTTTTGAGAATCAAAACATGGAGACTTTTAGAAGGTATTATAGATTTTTGCTTCAACGTTTGCCTGACAGATAGTGTGGACACAGGGACAGTTACAAAAATCTGTTTCAGTTACAAAAATATGGTTGAAAATCTGGATTCATCTTAACTGAATTGAGCATTTTTACATTGTACATGACTTTTTTAGTTCTAGATTACAATTTTTTTAAGTACTACACACACACAAATTCAAAATCTCTAGAGTTGACCTTTAATTGAAATATCGGTGTGAAACTTTCCAGGTGGGGTTTTGGGTGAAGGCCATTCTTTCAAAATGAAAACTTTATCTACTCAATCGGGCCAATCCCCTATAACCAAAGCCTAATGCACAACCATGATTCCGGCTTAACCATTATAAATATATCAGAAAGAGCGGTTTCAAGATTTCCAATCATGCAAAGCAAAGCTTGATGACAAATCTATTTTTTTTATATTTTGTGCAAGAAGTATTTCCAAAACGGGTGAAGATGAAGAATCTAACTCACGTAAGGGTATTTCTGATTCTTTTTGTATGAATAACAGATGAGGATGAAGTCATGTTTTGTTATGGGGACCCCCATAAAGCACCAATTGGTTTGTGGTTTGCACTCGCGTGTTGTAACTTCTTTTGATATGTTTGGTGAGTTGCTGTCTTGAATGAAGCTTACCCGCCATCGTCTGGAAATTAATTGAACCTGTTGGCTCACTCACAGTCTGGTGCAGGCCTGCAATAAATTTTGTACTGTAGGTTATACAAATTAAGTTCTTTTGTCTTTATATGTATAGGTAGTCCAATGGTACTTGCCTCGCTTGATGTTGACATCATCACGCTGTTTGATTTACCAACAAGGAGCTGGGGATGGATTTGCTCGCGTCTGTTAATGCCTGATACACATCCATTCATAGAACCTGTGGTAAGCTGTAACATATTATGTTGGCATCTGGTGTCAATCTGGGGTGCGAGTAGCGCGTACCACCCAACACTGCACAATACGCAAACATTTGGGCAACGCGTCAAGCAATCTCGTTTTTATTAGTTTTATGCAGAACCATTTTAAAGATATTTTTGGTCATGTATGCTTCTCTTGCATAATATAATATTGGATGACTTTTTTGGTTGATAACCGAAAAATATCCGCCTCGCCAAGAAAATCATGCTCGTCTTCACTCGTCCGTTTGATATAAGCTTGGGCGATGTTTTCTGTTTCTCAACCATCAGCCATCCAATATTTTATAAGTGTGCAGTGGTTTTTAACACCTTCTTTTAAACCTTGAAAAACTCTGTGAGCCTCAATTCCAGTTATCATAACCTCTCTATCTTATAGAACGTTATGCATGTGGCTAAAACTTTTCTCACCACTTGAAGCCAAGCGCTAGAAGCAAAGAAAGTTCTGCTCCCCGCTGCAATCTCCTTCATTGAAGGGGACAAAAGCACCATGCTCTCAGGCTAAACTCCTCATGCCAAAGTGGACTAGAGAAAGAAAGTCAGGGCTTGTATGGGTCCCGACACGTATGGAATTCCCTTTCTGAGGTGGAAAGCTTCCACCAAGCACTTACCAACTGTTGACATAATGAAACCAGGACCCTTACTCTGAAATCACTTCCACTAGTTTAAAACAATTTGGAATGTTTACATTCTGTAAAAACAGGAAGAATTTTCTCAGGGGGGAAGGTGGCTTTGTGGCAATTTTCTGGAACAGAAACAACAGTGTTTACATCCCTTCAGCATTACAGTGTATCTAGCATTTTTGCGACACAATTTCAAGCACTTCAGACCGTGATTCATACTTTGTTACTTTAGGCTGTGTAGATATTGATCTGGCAAGTTAAAGGTGGATTAGCCGGATTAGCAACATGCACAATGCAATGGTAACCTTGTGAGCTGATAACACCATGCTTTTCAATCAGCAATGTCACATCCTTGTTCCAGAAATTGCACAAACTGCCACCTCCCCCCCCCCCCCCGAACTCTTCTGGTTTTATGTTTTTGGTCCCCCGCCAACTTTTGTTGGCGAAGGGGAAATAGAAATGATCCCGTCCGTGTGTGTGCGTGCGTGTGTCCCATGCGATATCTTTGGAACTAGCAAGTGTGGGTTTGTCCATCTGCGGCAACATACGCTGTATCTGAGTACGTGCTGATGGGATCCGAAGTGGGGTCATCTGGTTCTGGTCAAAGGTCAAATGAGGTCAAAAAAATATGATAAAAAATGGGTTTGGTTCAATGCTATAAAACCTTGTCAACACGATATCTTTTGATCTAAGCAAGTATGGAGTGTCATCTTTGAACCAGTATGTCGCCTTAAGATAATTGGCGGATGAGTTCGGATGATGGGTCATGTGGTCAATGTGGTTCAAAATTGCTTTCAACCTTGTCAATTGTGGTAAGATGATGAAACTTGGTGGGTATGCTCAACATTCGGTGCCAAAATTTAAGGTCATTTCAAGTCATGCGGGGTAACAAGTCAAATCTCTACACGTGGTAGGATGATGAAAACTTGGTGGAGGCAGTCAATATTCAGGCCAAAAATTTTGAAGGTCATTTCCAAGGTCATCCAAGGTTAAATCACTATGAATAGTTGTATGGTCATGAAAACCTGGTGGGTGCAGTTCAACATTTTATGCCAATTTTTTTCAAGGTCATGTATGGGTCATCTGAGGTCATCACTGCATAATGGTGTAGGTCCATGAAACTTGGTGGTGTGGTCAACATTCCGTGCTGAAAAGATTTGAAGGTCATTTGAAAGTCATGTGGGGCCATCCAAGATCAAACAACTTAAATGGTTGTTATGGTATTTAAACTTGGTGGGGTAGTCAACATGGATACCAGAATTTTTTCAAGGTCATCCAAGTAGTAACTGCTATGGTTCGGGAGCCTCTCTGGTTTCCATCACATCCTCTCGTGATCTTTAATTTATGTTACTTTCCCCATTTAACTACCGCGAGAGCGGGGGGCCTTGTGGTTAGAGAACCGCCTTGTTACAGAATGTTAACATCCAAATTGCTTTTTTCAAACTCGTGCAAGTGATTTCGTAAGGCTATTTTCATTATGTCAATTTTTTAATGCCAATTAGGCCCTTAAGTTTGCTAGTACCGGAATTGAGATTAAGCTGGGCGATGGGTGCTGCAGTTAGTGAATCCGTTTCACTGCAGCCCCCCCCACCATTACATGCGGTTTGAAGGACATGGTTCTTCCTTTGTATTCAGGGAAGCGGCAGGCGATCTTTGGCAGAGTTGAGGAGGCTTTGCCGCAGCTTTTAAGAGGCGATATTCTAGGCCATTACATCCCTGTTGTAAGGCACTGTGTTCTCTGTAGAGCACATAATAAATATATGTTTATTATTACTAGCCGGCAAGTTTAATAAATCCTCATGTCAGATGTTCATCAGACACAGTATAACATTAAATTTGGGTATCAGTAATAATAGCATGTTATTTTTAATTTTGCAATAGGTGTGGAAGATGTCACTATCAAGTGTTTATCACTGTGGCCTGCTTGGGGGATTGTGTTTACTCTTGGAAGTAAATGCAATCTCAAAATACTTTATGAGGTAAACAGATTCGTTTTTGAAAGTGGTATGTTAGCATCGTGGTGTTGGTGCTGTAGTATAATCGTGCTTGGCTGTAGTTAGTAGTGGAGGTGGCCAGGTAGTGGTGGTAGTACAGTGGTGTTATAGTGGTGTGTAGTAGTGGTAGTAGTAGTGGTAGTATTACTTGTCCAGCCATCAGCAGCAGCAGAAGGAGGAGTGGATGTTCTAGCTTTCAACACTGGTAAAAGTGCGCATCATGCAGTCACAGCGGTAATCAGTAGAAAAAAAAGTGAAGGTACAATAATGGGAAACTAACTGTGCAAATGTAATGACATTACTGACTGTCGTGATAAAGTAAGTAGGTAGCTTGTATTTGTTGCATGCATGCTGTTGTTAATTGTATATGCATGCGTGTCTAAACCATGCTTGATGGACTGCATAATTTTATACCATGTAATGAATGCCCACATTAAATTTCCAATGCTCAGCCTAGCTGTTGGACAAGGCAATATCAAATAAACTTGTCCTAGCCTATAGGCCTACAATTTCTACAAGGCCTATAGCACTGTGAAATGTTGTGGGTATGTGACGACCTAAATAGGCTCCTAATGGTAATTTGTAGGTGATTATTTATTAGAAGGTCTGAATTTAAATTAGAATGACTTTATTTTGTTACATTTCGTTGGTGATAATAAGGTGTGAAAGCAAAGTTTAGGGTCAATCAAACAAATTGGAGGTTAAAGTGGTTTGTGACGGTCTACAGCGCCTTTTGGGATGTGGTGAATGTAATGGCTATAAAGCAGTGGGAATTAGCAAGGAGTTCCAAATCACAGTAAGCCTCTGGCAAGCCTTCCCTATCAGGTCCTACATGTAGTGCTATGTAGCCTTGATGCATTTGCCAGCCTTATGTTATATTCTTAGTTGTGTCAATCAGTGTGGCTTGCAATTGTGTTTGTTTACACTAATTAGGTTCACAGGGGACATTGCAAGGAAAACATGCCATGTCTGTGGTTTTCAGGCTAAGCACATCTCTGGTCAGGATGTGCGTTTGCAATATGCTAGTACATAGTTTTAAAATGGAATATAATGTAAAAGTTCGCACATAGTTGTATTTTTAAAAATGGGTATATTTCATCGATGTAAATTTGTGTTTTTTTCCATGATAGGCCCAGTGCATGCACCCAATCGAATTGACACTAAGTGACTGCCTCAATTAATTATTCTGGTTCAGTCATAATAATAACTCCTCATAACCCAGTAAAAATCCAAATATTTCTTTCTCAATTTAACTAACCGTCTGGAATTTCCCCTGATCCACTAACCTTTCCTGTGTGTGCTTGCGTGCATTATTGGTTGTCCTGGTATGTGTGTCTATGTCCTTATGCCTGTCTGTTCCTGCCCATCTCTCTGGCTGTCATCATGTTTGTAGGTGTGTGCTACATGTATGTTGTTGTAACCAATGTTTAAAAATAAAGTTTAACATTGACCAATGTATTAACATTGCTCAAAGCAAGACCACGAACCCAAATGTTTATGTAATATGTCACCCGTACATGTACAAGTGTGTGTACGGCGGGGCGGAAAGTATTTACCCACGGTGTAGACTGTGTCATCAGACTGCGAAAGATATTATGAAACTTGGTACTGCGTGAGAAAGAATGTCTAAAGGAAGATAGACCCAGCCCCCACACTCTTGATTTTTTGGTGGAATGTTTTTTTCCTTTCCCACATTTGAGGAAGGCACCTCAAGGTTAATTTTAGACTATTGAACTTAAAGGGCCAGTACAGGTAATTCCAAGAAACTTCATGCCAAATATCAGCCCCCATATGTCAAATCATTGTGATTTCCAATATTTCTGAAAAAAAAATTGATTTTTTAAATGTTATTAATTTTGAAACTTTCAGGGAGGGGGACTGGTGGGAGTTAAGCTTACAAATTAAAGGGGCATTATGCAGGTTACTTAATTGAGTTCGATGAGTTATGTTTTTAGAGGTTTTTGTGGGTGAGATATGGATGAAGTTAATCAATGAGTTGTTTTACTTTTATTTGTTTGGTCTGTAATATTGTTTGACAACAAAATTGTTTGATTTTTTATGGGAATGTACTTTTGCATCATTTGAGGAAAACCCCCCTCAATTGAATTAATGGGCATTAATGCAATTTTTCAAAAAGTTATGGAGTTCATTGATGAGTTCTGTTTAGGGTGTTTTTGCTGTTTTTGGCAGTTATGGATTAGTTCATTGATGAGTTAATGTCCTTAGAGTTATTTTGTGATTAGGAAGGAGTGCATCAACGAGTTATGTTCAGCGTTTTTAGATTATTGGTGAGTTATGAGTTCATCGAGAGTTATTTTTTAGAGTTTTTATGTTTGTGAGTGATAAATTGAGCCCCATCCATGAGCTTTAAGCGTTATGTGTTCGTGGAGGTATGAATGGAGTTCATTGATGAGTTATGTTCTTAGAGGTTAGGAATGGAGTTATTTTTGGGGAGTTATGGAGTTTCATGATGCGTTAAGTTTTAGGTTTTTTTAGTTTTTGAGTTATCAAATGTGGAGCCCATCATGAGTTTTAGCTGTTATTTGTTCAGTGAGGTATGCACATGGAGTTCATGATGATTATGTTGTTGAAGTCATTTTGGGTGAGTTATGGATGGAGTTCAATCACCTGTTCAGATTTTTGGTTTTTTGGTGATTGTGGCATTCATTGATGAGTTATGTTTCAGAGTTGTTTTTTTTTTGTTTTGGGGGGTTTGGTGCGTTATGAGTAGTTCACCATGATTCGTTGTTTTTTAGAGTTCCTCCGTTGGTGAGATATGGATATATATGGATAGTTCACTTGAGAGTTTATGCTTGTAGAGTTCATTGGTAATCGCGCAAGCCGGGTGACCGCCTTGTATCTATTAAAAGGCCATGCATCCTTATTCCTTTTTTAAAGGCAATTCCATTAAATCAATTTACAATTAAAATCCTCCATTTCAACTTTCAAGGGCCCTTCAGGCCCATTTTCATTTAACCATTAAAGGGCTATTGCTCCATTTTGCCAATGGCCCTTCCCATCATTTACCTTGGCAAAGGTAACCAACCTGCAAGTTTTAATTTAAAATTACGTGCCATTCTTTTCATTACACATGAAAGACCTTCCTCAATTTACTAATTACTTAAAGGCTATTCCTCCATAACCACCTACCTGTCAGATCCTCATTTAACCAGTTGAAGGGAGGGCCATTCCCATTAAAGGGGCATTATAATGGTTTTCTGAAAAAGGGTAGATTATAATTAGATTAAGAGGTATTTATGTAATTTTAAAAAAATTATGACAAGGAATGTATTTTTTGCAAATCCCTTTGAGAAAGCACCCTCGTTCATGTTGACCTCCAATACGTTGTACTACCTACATTTTCTATTTGGGGCAAGCATATTTTATGTCCATACTTGATTCTATTTGGTTCAAAAACTTGTCTGCCAACCAATAACTTGTCGTAGGTGTCTCATGCATTGGGTCTCCAAGGATCATTCCAGTTCCCCCACCAGTACGTGGGTCTTAATCATCATTGATGCTCTCGTTATTTTATTATTATTAACCATAATGGCTAGCAGAAGTGCCAGACTTGAAGACAGCCCAAAGACAAATTTATCCTCCAGATCAGCTCACAAAGATCTACTCAGACTTCATCAATAGAGAGAAGGTGCCAAATGTTGGGCAGACACAGCCGATATTCCTGCTTTGTCATCAAAAAAATATGTCCACTACTTATGATAAGTGTAAGGGAAAATCAATTGTGTTGCTGAGAGATTTTGTATAGATATTCAAACACCGATATTTGATCGGACATCGGATCAGCGGGCCGATTTTTTCCAAAATCGGCAGAAATCGGATTGCAAAAATATATAGAGCCTTTCCGATTACTCCGCCGAGTACTGAATAAAGAACGGGATGAATAAAATGGGTTTATCCATTTTTTAAGTAGATAAGAGCTGCTCCAACTTAACAATATCCTCACAAAATTCCTCATTGGAACTAATGTGAACCACATTTTTTATGATTATAATCGCCGTTGCCTATTTGCTGAGTTTCAAAAAATGGAACCCACTGCGATCCTTAGTATTGGGCAAATCTCCCGATTGTATCGGTAGAATCGGCTGATACTACAAAAAAAAATTTGGCCATCGGATCGACAGAGGAAACCCTGGATCGGTTAATCTCTAATTTGTATACATGGTTTTCTTAACTGGAATTCAGTAGTTTAGAATGCTGATGTCTGAAATACTAGTCAGGCGGAATAGAGTGCTGGGGGGGGGGGTATGTTGCATCATGGTCCATGGAAAGCACTTGCGACCTTCTGTGACAAAACTCTGGGGACACCATTATATCCGGTTAGAGAAATTAAGCCAAGGTTTGGCGATACCGCTTCAGTAGAACAGCAATGACTGTCCCAACACACTGCATCAATTAAAGTGACAGGAGGAGATTTTTTTAGATACAAATTTCCCTCAAAATTCCATGGACGGTTTGTAGACCACCTAACCAAGAATGTTTTGAATGCTTATGGGACAAACAGGTGCAAAAGAAAACCGCCCACCGTGTTTTGACTTGCCTGCTGTCGTGGTCATTCCCCATCGTAGAAAACCATGCTTTGACTTTCTGTGTGCACAACAGAAAATACTGAATCATCTCTGATTACCATAAAATGGCGTATCGGCTTATGCACTCAGGTGTGGGCTAATACATTGGTAAGCATTCCAAATATATGTAAAAAAAACGGGGTTCGAGAAAATGAGGGTGCTAATTGGAAAATGTCCTCATGTCTCTTTAACCCCATTCCCCTGCATGCACAGCAGGCATGGGGAATCCACCTCTACGTGCCTTAAACTGGGTTAAAGGAGCATTTTGTGATACATAACCTAGCCCCGGCTTAGCTCAAAAAGTTGAGATTTTTAATATCACATGAAGCGTGCAAATTCGTTTGTACTGTAAGAAAATTGCGATTTTGGATTTTCTGTCCATAAACGGACAGAAATTATAGCAACAGTGCCTATGGGACTGTGGGACACAAGCACTGCTCATAACACAAAAATGCAGATCGGAATCAACTAAAAAAAAAAAATTTTGTGAAGAAGGCGTATTCCAGGATATCTAATAAACCATGAATTACAAAACGAGCTGGATCATGAAATGCAGCTTTAAGTTAAGATTGGTTCAAAGAAATGTTTTTCAATTGAGTGGACGGCAACTTTCCCCGGATGATGCTAATGATCTTACCTCTTCAATGAAGAGAAATTAAATAATCTTGATTGATACGTTGGTATGAAAAATAATGGTCAACAAACCTGGGCGTGGCGATGTAATCAATATGGCAAGGTACGGAGGGATGTTTACGGTGAATCTGTCATTGAGTTTGCACGGAAGAATTTGCGAGGTGCATTGGGTTTCCATATATGTTAAAAACATGGCTGGGTCGAAGTCTTCTGATTCTTTGAACAGGGACTCATCTGCAAAGGCCCGCAGGAATAGCAAGAATTAAATGAACACTTTGCTAGCGTTTGCAAAAATGCCCAAACTGTGGATATTGCCAAATTACCCGCATATCGACCCACATTGCCTCCACCTGAGCTAACGTGGACAAGTCTGCAAGAGTTTGAAAACAAAAGGCCACTCACCGAGTGATATCCCTCAACCTGGCTAAAGAACTTTGCTATTGAATAGCTGATCCGTTGACCCACATTTATAATAATTGCTTACAGAATGGCGTCTTCCCTGAGTGTGTGGAAAAAATCTTTCTTTGCACCCATTCCCAAAGTCCGCAATGAAAAGACTCTCGACAAGTTAAGACCATCAGTCTTAAATGTGTAATTTAATAAAACAACCAGAGAAATAAACTTACTTGCAGCTACCGCTCCTTTTGGTTAATTCATGGTTTATTATTAATTACTTAATTGAATGGCAGTTTACATGATCACCAATAAGTCTGGTTAAAATTATTTGGGCAAGCTCTTTGAGAATTTGGCCGATTGGGTTATGGAAGATTTTTCCCCTTCAGTTGATTGTAAGCAAATGGGAACATGCCCAAAATAGTTCTACCACACATTTATTGGTTGATCCTTGTCGCACAGTCCTTAGGGAAGCGACCAACCGGCTCATTATACTACCCTCTGTGCATTGATTCACTAAGGCTTTCGACATGATCAACCATAATGTAGCAATCCAACAATTTGAATTAATATTGCGTGCGTGGGAACATAATGCCTGTTATCTGTGATTATCGTTGTAACCGTACCCAAATGGTAATGATCCAGGGCAGGTCGTCACTTCCCTTTTTGTGTGTGTGTGTGTTTTTTTTTTTTTTTTTACTTTTTATATTTTTTTCTTTCTGGCGGTGGCGATGACTGTGTCATGATGCCCCCTTACGTTGGAAGTATGTGGACGACGGAACCCTTGGGAAGTTATCCGTCCGAATTCTATAATACCTCACAGCTTCAAACTGATCGGAACAAACTTGGTGCGTGGTGCCTTGACAATGATATGCTCCCCAGCCGGAGAAATGCATATAATCAATATCTGTACCTTAAAGTAAGGAACCCAAATTTTCCTAATTACACTCTTACGGTGAAGCTATTAATGATAACGACAAACATGAACACTGGTTGTGACGCTCTTCAAAATGCCTTAGTGGGATTTTCAAGTGAAACAATGATATCAAAAGCGTCTCAAGATGTATATGTTGTATGTTGTAAGCGCTTCCAAGCCTTTCAACCTCCGCATCCTATGTGCGGTTTACCAAATGTATGTGCGGCCTGTGCTGGAATATGCTTCCCCTTTGTGCACGTAGTCTCACCACTCAAAGTGACCAAATGAATGGAGCTCGTTCAGAAACGTGCTTGCCGCATCATTTGTGGACTCAATATGGATCCTATGCAGAGGCTTTGACACAACTTGAGCTCTTCGCTGGTTGAAAGACGGGAGCATTTACTCCTAGGTTTCGGCCATATTCCTTCAGATATCTGAACGTCACAAAATATGCTTCCTGGTACCAAAAACTGCAGACATGGTCTGAAACCTGCGAAGTTCCAACCAACTGATCTCCCGAGATGTATAACTAGCAGGTATAGGAATCTACAATTCCCTGCTCCTGGTTGACAGGCTAATGCGTTTTTAGTGTTTGATCTTGTTGCATTTTGTTATTTGTATATTCATGTATTTGAGGTGCAATTGTTAACGCAGATGTCTCAATCACTTTGCTGTATTTCTGGGTTTTTATACTGTATAAATAAATACAAATAAAATAAATATAATTGTTTCTTCATGTGTTTGGTAGCATTTTGCAATGGTAATTTAAAGGAATAATTTTCTAAAAGACGTTGGTACAAAAAATCATAAATATAATTTTTAACACACTGCGCTTCAAAATTTGAGGCTGCCTATTCCAACTACATGGGCGATTTCTCGGGGTCACGCGTCAATTGTGACCGTCGCCTGTGAAGGGAATACAAAAGTGGACTTAAAACCCGCACTATGTGCTAAGTCATGATTGCTGCATTGGAGTTAATCTCTTTACCATTTTTTTGAAAGATGATTAGTGTCTCGGTGTCAATCGCCTACTCTGGGTTTTGTTGCCTCCGACCCAGGCGAAATATGGGTTTTCGCCGCTAAATTTTGCAGTCCTGTGTGGTTGGAGAGCCGTTTGAGAATAACTGCCGTTAGCTCAACATATCTTACCCTCCAAAGTTACAATGTGAACTTTTTCTATAGGATTTTGGGATTTTCTATAGAAGGACATTATATACATGCAACAACACGATTTGTTTGGAATTTGATGCGTCCCCATGGGGAAACTCGTGAGTCGATCAAGCCTGTAATCAACAATGTGTCTATTATATAGGAATTCATGACTTTGGTGCTCATTGATATGAAAACCACAAAGGTTCAGACTGGTCAATCAGTTGCATGCCATGGTATCAACTCGGGCAGCATGTTTTTTCTTGTGGACATGCCATTTCCGTCATCCGCTGAAATTCATACACAATTTCCCTCAGGTTTTTTACCTCAATTTTGCCTCCCTATTGGTTACAATCCCCTGGAATGTATAGCAGGGACTGTATGAAAGAGTGGGGTGCGCTTCTTGATAACTGATTTTTACAACAAGAAATTTAGGCATTGCTAATCCATAAAATGATCAAGCCTGCCAACCTTCCCTTAATTGATTCCAACTTTCAACAACTTGAGTTCAACTTTGAGTTTCAAGTTATACAGGGGTCCCAAATTTAAAATGGGTCCATCATGTTGAAAACACATGACACTCTTTCGTCTCAGATTAAAGATTCTAAAAAGGTATAGTTTACATATCTGGCTTATATTTTCAGAGTTATGGGGTAAAACTGTAAACATTTATTGTGGTGGTGAATTTACAAACTGTTCAATGCATAAAGTACTTGTGTACCAGATTCACAATTTTATCCAGATTTTGCACACTCAATTGAGATCTGTGCACTACAGTCCTAAGAATACACACAACATTGGTTAGGGGGCACTGTGAATGAGCATTTTGCTCATAAAATAATCATATCAGAATGGTTAAAATTGAGCGAATCAGCTTTTATGAGGATATGTATTGAAAACATCAAAACTGCTTCATTGATAAATTCCACACAAAATGTAGCATGGTGCAAATTTATGTGGCTTCTATGGTTTCAGAGATGGTGTCTCATATTCGTAGTAAATTTGGTGGTGGGATCAGATCTGCTGTCATGGTATATTCCAGTTTTGTTATCCTTGCTCACGCATCTGGATTCCC